>JAUCMQ010000130.1:0-10000 GCA_032360725.1 Desmognathus amphileucus | reverse complement strand
CGAGGAGGATACGGATCTGGGTACCACATATCCATCCTGCCCTGTCCTAAAAAAGCCCTCCTGTATTGGTTACGTCTCCCCCTTTGTTGGTAGCCACGTCTCGGGAAGCTCCTTTGTTGATTAAATTGGCCGCGATTAAAGTAGTACTGTGTATCCCTGTCGGAGTCCTCCGAGCCACTTGTCCCACTATCACTAGTAAATGAGGTATTCCCAAATCTTACCACTCTCCTATTGTTTAGATTTTCTTTCCTTTGATCCATAGGGTTATAGTCTTTCTTAGTATAGGGATAAGCTGATTCAAACGAAAAATTCAGTAAGCTCTTCTTTAGAGCTCTAATTTTTTCATTAGTAGTATATTGTTTAAACTCCTCAATCTCATACTTAATGTCTTCCAAGATTTTTTTGGTCTTACCTGCCCCCATCTCCTGTTTGAGTTTGTCTTCTTCCTCTTGGATCTCTTTAAGAATTTTTTCAGAGGTATATTTCGCAGTGTCTATAACTAAAATTACAAAACCTCTGCCACAGGTATTACTCAGATGGCTCCATGTAGTTTTAAATAGTTCATCATCTAGGAAGACCTTCGGTTCGTTTCTTACTACCATTCCCGAAGGAATAGCTTTATTTTTAAGATACTCCACCATTGTTGTACCATGTAAGTCTGTTCTGATTAATCTTTTCCTTTTTGCAAGAAGATTATCACTCATAGTAACACCAGAACCCTCTTCTGTGAGTCCTAACAATCCTGTCCGGGACATTAAGTCCGCAATGTGCTCTTCTGAGTAAACTTTCAACTGTTCAGCCATGACACAAGGAAAAATATATATAAAGAATATATAAAGAATATATATAGAAAAAAAAGAAAAAATTTTTTAAAGCAGAAAAAATTAATTAATTAAAACTCCTTTCAGACAACCCACATACCAAAACTGGACCTCTCATACATGAAACAACCACAACACCAAGGGGTAAGGCACACAATAACCTTCACGACCCAAAGGCGGCCGTACGAAAGTGTTGAGAAATGGAGGTACCCCAGGACTTATTTATAGTAGGGATCAGGCAACCCTGGGAAGGACACCATCAGTACACAATAATTGGAAGAAAAGCTAAAAAAGCTCACTACCAACCAAAAAAGTCTGATCCCAACTCTGAATGTGAAAGCAGATCAGTCACAACACCGATGTTCAAGCAGGCAACAAATCTCAGTAGAAATACAAAAAAGTACAGTATGAAAACCAATTTTATTAATTCATCAATATAAAATTAAATAATCAATATACAGTCTTCGCTTCATCAAACTTCTTCAAAGCCTAACGACCTATTTGACCGAACCAGCAGTCACTATAGGGCATATATTACTTCAATAAGTTTAACAATACAGAATGTGTAGAAGAACACACTCCATCATGAAATACAATCAAAAATGAATAACAAAAATCATTTTTTTCTCATATTCTTATTCATATATATATATCCAACCATTCATACGTGAGCACAATCACAAGGTAAGCCTGCCCAAAACATACTGGCAGGGGAAAAATGTCGACATGTTTCAGTGTATATACATATGTTCACACATTCATCAGGACATATAAAACATTAAAAACAGTACAATTTTGACGGTAACAACATGATGCACAGATTCATGTAGACTGCTGGGCGAAGAAATTGGAAAATGACTTGAACCACCTACAAAAAATACAAAGACAAAAAAATACATATGAGCAAAGAACACGGGTGTTGGGCTGCACTGCTATCACAACAAGGCAATGTAAATAATGCCAAATGATTTATCAAATATGAATACGAGAAAAATCTCAGTTATTTAACAAAACAGGGAACATATCATCAGTATATGACCCATACGTGCAGTATAACTCAAAACAAATTGAATAGCCAACCCACAAGGTGAAACGAGAGACAGGTATAGAGGCCAGCAAACAGCAACATTGAAACAAAAACAAAGAAGATAATAATGTAATGAAACTAGATACCTGCATACTATTGAAGAGAAACCTCAAGCCAAACTAATGGGCTAGAGGACAGGATTTCGAAGGTCATATTTAAAGAACACCTATCAAACCAAAAAGACATGATCAAATGAATAATAATCTACAATAAACAAATAACGCACACAAACCCCCTAATGGGGAAAATGTGTGTTTAGAGCACAAACTCAGTGCTCACATAACCCTCAACAAAGAAAACTCATGAGTCAGTACCTGTAACAGGCATAATATCGAGGGTGGGGTCCGTGGTGAAGAGATGTTATAAAAGGCGGCATCAGGCTTGCACGGACAGAGGCTGCGGCCGATGACACAAAGACCGAGGAAACTACAAATATATTGTAAAAAAATATAATAATAAATTGCAAACCAACAAAAAAATGAAAAAGTGGTAGATTTACCTAAATTAAGTAAAAGAAAGAAGAAGTGCTCACCTAATGGCGACTCCCACCAAGGGCACTATGATGTCTTGGGCGTGGAGCGATATAAAAACAACCGTTAAGCTGAGAGCCACGCCTGAAAGTCGGGCGGAAGTGCCAATAAGGTTCAGGACCACATCTCAGGAGAATATCTACCAATAAAAACCAAACAGAAATTAAAATACCAAAATAAAATGAATACACAAGCGGGACCTCCAAAACCGAGCCTTACCCTAAAACGCCAGCCGTAAGCACCGCCGTGCAAGACACGAACGCCACGAGCCCACGTCACCACACTGATCAATCGACAACTAGAGGCTCAGTCCGAAGGATCTTTTAACAGCCACAGATGGGCATAGAGATAAAAAAAGGACTAATCTCAAAGCCCGAGAACGGTCCAAAAGTGGTCAGCCGGAAGACATCCCGGAGGCATGAAAAAATGGCCAACAGGACCTACGGCAGCATGGAATCAAGATATCAAGTACACACAGATGGAAGTATGTATATTCACGACTCAAGAAGATAAATTAAAAATAAAATTAAAAAACAAATGAACAACCTTTACCACCAAACGCATAAAGACTATAACGAAGAGAACTACAAAGATGGCTGCCATCAAAAGAAAACCGAAGGCGCTATTCGTATAGGCATAACACCAATCTGTAAAGCCATTCCCTCTCTCCCTTCCACGACACGGATGTACACCAAATTAGCAACAAAAATGGACAACCGGAAAGCATCCCGGAGGCATGAAGAAATGGCCAACAGGACCTACGGCAGCACTGGAATCAAAATATCAAATACACACAGATGGAAGTATGTATATTTACGACTCAAGAAGATAAATTAAGAATAAAGTTAAAGAACAAGTAAACAACCTTAGACACCAAACACATAAAAACTACAACGTAAAAAACTACAAAGATGGCTGCCATCAAAAACAAACCATAAGCGCTATACGTATAGGCATGACACCAGTCTGCAAAGCTATTCTCTCTTTCTTTTCCACGACACGGATGTACACCAAATACAGTACAGTAGCAGAGCAAGGCCACCATAAACCACATGCAATAAATGCCAAAGTGATCGTGGCACAAGAAAGGTTATCAGAGTGATACTCAAAATAGAGGAGCACAGATCTATGTTAAGGTCTATGTTGAAAGGGGAGTACCAACCCTTCTACCCCTATTCCTACTCCTCCGGGATGCAATGTTCATAGACCAATCAATATCATCATTCAGACCTACACGGTGTGTATTCTCAGAGTAAATCCAGAAACTTTCCCTAGAGGCCAACAACTGTTCACGATTAGGTCCCGGTTCTATTCTTTCGATGATTGTCCACCGCAAATCACTTTCTTTATGTCCATTGTCAAAAAAATGTTGGACCATAGGTTCACCTATTCTCAAATTCTTAATGTTACCGCGATGTTCATTAATACGTAATTTAACCACCCTGCTGGTTTTCCCAATATAATGTAAATTACAGGGACAGGTAATGCGATAAATAACAAAGTCAGATTTGCAATTAGTCAGTTGTTCCTGGGTCTTAACACCACATTTCATTGTTATCTCCGTTGTTCTCTCAGACAGATTACAGGCTACGCACCGACTACACGGGACATGACCCTTGGTACTTTCCCATCCGAGTAAATCAGGAATGGTGCGTGAATTGATCTTCTTTTTCTTAAACACATCGCTATGAACGAGAGTGTCTCTCAGATTACGACTGCGTTTAAATGCAATCAGGGGTCTCTGGACAGTACTGTCTTCCTTTTGGAAGACTTGCCAGTGTTTTAAGAGGATTTTCTTCAATTGGTTGGACAGGGTGGAAAAGGTAGTCACACACACCAATTTAGATAGATCCTGCTGTCGCTGAGAGTAAGTAAGAAGTGTTTCTCTGTTGGCATTGTAGGCTCGTTTCTTGGCCCTCCTAATAAGGGGCGCTGGATACCCCTTGTCCTGTAATCTATCGGACAAGTTCGAAGCATGTTCATTGAAGTGCTCTTTTTGGGTGCAGTTGCGTTTAATCCGGACAAATTGACCGTAGGGCAAATTGTCCCGGACTGCTCTGGTATGGAAACTATCATATCGAAGTAATGAGTTACGATCAGTGCTCTTGGTAAAAAGCCGGGTTTCTAAATGACCATTACAGTGAAATATATCAAGGTCCAAAAAACATATATGTTGTTTATCCATAGTGGCTGTAAACTTAAGAAAGGGGTTGAGGCAATTAAGCCAGGCAATCATTTCTTGGGCAGTATCTTCCTCCCCTTCAAAGATAATCAGAATGTCATCAATAAAACGGACCCATACAAGAGTCTCGTCCAGATAAGGATTCATGACATTGAATATATAGTTGATCTCAAAGTCCTCTACATAGAGGTTCGCAACGCTAGGAGCCAGGGCAGCGCCCATGGCTGTGCCACCAATCTGCTGGTAGTATTTGCCATCAAATTGAAAGAAGTTTCTGTACAGCGCCATTTCGACGCACCAGATGATAAACTCATTAGGGACAGGGGTATCATCAACCCGTCTATCCAGAGCTTCACGCACTACTCTTACAGTTTCCTTTTGAGGGATCTTAGTATAAAGACTTTCAATGTCAAGACTAATCAGAATATGTTTATTAGGATCAAATTCTTTGTTCTCTATACGTTTGATGACATCTGTACTATCTCGTACATACGAGGTCATCTGCTTGACAATACCCTTCAAGAAAAAATCTGCATATTTGGAAAGTGGTTCCAAAATGGATTGGGGTCCGGAAACTATTGGACGTCCAGGTGGTTTAATGGAGTTTTTATGTACCTTAGGTAAAAGGTACAATACTGGTGTACGATTATTAGTGTTGGTAAACAAAGCAATCTCCTGCTTGGAGATCCATTCCAGACCATCAATCTCCTGCATCTTGTTATTGATTAAAACTCGAATCTCAGAGGTAGGGTCATGAGGAAGGCGCACATAGCTAGTCTCATCGCTAAGTTGTTTATGAGCTTCTTCGCGATAATCGTCAATAGACCAAAGAACAATTGCCCCGCCTTTATCGGCGGGTTTGATGACAACATTCGTTAAATTGTTCAATTCTTCTATTGCTCTAGTTTCAGTTTTAGAGACATTACAATAGCCTCTACCCTTCTTGGTATTAGCAATTTCAAGTTTTTTCAAATCTCGCAGGACCAAATTCTCATAAACCCTAGCAGCAGCACTCTTAGATGGAGGGTTAAAAGTAGAGGGTAATCGTAGCCCAGTGATATTGTTATTGACAAAGGACACATCTTCAAAAAATTCTTTTAAATGGATTTTTCTAAAGAAAGCTTTTAAATCACATCTAGTTTGAAAAGGGTTGTGTTTATTTGTTAATACAAACCCCAAACCCTTATTCAAGACATTCTCTTGAGCTTTAGTAAGAAGCACATTAGTGAGATTTATTATTGGCGAGGGGGTCGACGAACACGTCGAGGAGGATACGGATCTGGGTACCACATATCCATCCTGCCCTGTCCTAAAAAAGCCCTCCTGTATTGGTTACGTCTTCCCATCTGCTGATAACCACGTCTCTGGAAGCCCCTTTGTTGGTTAAACTGGCCACGATTAGAATAATACTGTGTGTCCCAGTCAGAATCTTCTGAGCCGCTGGTCCCACTATCACTAGTGAATGAGGTATTTCCAAACCTTACCACTTTTCTATTGTTTAAATTCTCCTTTCTCTGCTCTGCAGGATTATAATCCTTTTTGGTGTAGGGATAAGCTGATTCATACGAAAAATTCTGTAAACTCTTCTTTAGAGCTCTGATTTTTTCATTAGTGGTATACTGTTTAAACTCCTCAATCTCATACTTAATGTCCTCCAAGATTTTTTTGGTCTTACTTGCCCCCATCTCCTGTTTGAGTTTGTCTTCTTCCTCTTGAATCTCTTTAAGAATTTTTTCAGAGGTATATTTCGCAGTGTCAATGACTAAAATTACAAAACCTCTACCACAAGTATTGCTCAAATGACTCCATGTAGTTTTGAATAACTCATCATCTAGAAATACCTTCGGTTCATTTCTTACAATCATTCCCGAAGGAATAGCTTTATTCTTAAGGTATTCCACCATTGTTGTACCATGTAAGTCGGTTCTGATTAGTCTTTTCCTTTTCGCAAGAAGATTGTCACTCATGGCCACCCCCGATCCTTCTTCTGTAAGACCTAAAAGGCCTGTGCGTGACATCAGATCTGCAATATGCTCTTCTGAATACACCTTTAGCTGTTCAGCCATAACGAAAAACAAAATATATATAGAATGAATGAAGAACAAAAAAGTGAAAAATGAATTACAACTCTTTTGGAACAACCCACATATAGTCGCTGGACCTCTTATACATGTAAAACAACACCACCCAAGGGGTAGAACATGAACTAACCTTCACGACCCAAAGGCGGCCGTACAAAAGTATTGCGAAATGGAGGTAACCCAGGAAATATTTATAGTAGGGATCAGACAATCCTGGGAAAAGCACAATCAATACACAATGAATGGAAAGAAAGCTGAAAAAGCTGACTTCCAAGCACAAAGTCTGATCCCAACTCGAAATATGAAAGCAGAACAGTCACAACACTAGTGTCCGGACAAACACTGATACAAAAGCTACAACAAAATATAATATAGAAACCAATTTTATTAATTCATCAATATAAAAATAAAGATATCAATATACAGTCTTCGCTTTATCAAAAATATTTTTTTCAAATACCTAGTGACCTGTTAAACCGAACCAGCAGTCATTACAGGACATATATTATTTCAATGAATCAACAATGCACAGTGTGGAGAAAACATACTCCATTATTAAATACAATCACAGATGAATCACAAAATTCATTTTCTTCTCATATTTCTATTCATACATATACATATCATTCATACGTGAAAACCATCACAGGGTGAGCCTGCCAAAAAATACTGGCAGGGGAAAAAATGTCGACATGTTTCAGTGTATATACAAGTGTTCACACATTCATCAGGACATATAGAACATTAAAAACAGTACAATTTTGATGAGCAACACATGATGCACAGATTCATGTAGACTGCTGAGCGAAGAAAATAGATAGTAGCTTGAAGCACCTACAAAGAATACAAAAACAACAAAAAATACACATAAGTAAGGAACACAGGTGTTGGGCTGTATTGCTATCAAGAACGGCAATATGAATAATGCCACATAGTTTTATCAAGTATGAATGTAAAAAAACAAATTTTTTGATTATTATCAAATCAACAGTCATATCATCAGTATATGACTCATATATACATCTCAACTCAAAACAAAGTGGAGTTGTAACCCCATGGGGTGAGAAGAAAGACAGGTATAGAGGCCAGCGAAACACACAACGATAAAAACCACAATAATAGCCATATTGAATACCTGCATGTTATTGAAGAAACACTTCAAGCCGAACTAATGAGCTAGGAAGCAGGAGTTCGAGGATAATATCTAAACATAACCTAACGAACCAAAGAAGAAAACAAAAACAATAAATAAAACACACATGCCCCTAAATTGGGAGAAAATGCATCTACAATGCAAACTCACTGCTCACATGTCTCACACAGCAAGAACCTTGCAGATAAATACCTGAAACAGGTATAATGTTGAAAATGGGGTCGGTGGTAAAAGATGTTATAATGGGCGGCATCCGGCTCCCACGTACAGGCGCAACAGCCAATGTTGAAGAGACCAGAGAGAACTAAACAAATATATTTGTAAAAAACAATATATTACAAACAGAAGGAAAAATAAATGGGTAAACTCCCCAAATTTAAGAAAGAAAAAGAGGCACACCTGCTAGCAGCTACCGCAACAGGCACTGTGATGTTTTAAACATGAAGCAGTATGGAAAACAACCCTCAAACTGGAAAGCTCACTATGATGTCCAAAGTGTGAAGCCGTGTGGAAAACAACAATTGAGCTGGCAGCCGTGCCAAAAGGTCAAGCGGAGGTGCAAGCAGAAGTGGAACGCCTCAACTCAGGTGAGTATCTATCGAGACAGAAAGAAAAACCAATTAAGTATTCCAAAAATAAAATAAATACAAAAATGAAACCGCCGAAGCTAAATCTTACCCTGAAGGGCCAGCCAGCCGCACCGACGTGAGGAGCCAGAACGCCCCGGAACCACGTACCCACATCAACCAATCGATGTCGGGACGCTCAATCAAAAGGAGCTTTTAAAGGCCACAACAGACACAAACATAAACAAAGGACTAAACTCAAAAGCCAAACAGGTCCCGAAAATGGCCGACCGGAAAAAATCCCGGAGATACGTAAAGTGGCACAAAAAACCTACAACAGCAAAATAGTATGGTAATAAAACATACACAATGATGAAAATATGTGTACTTATTACTCAGAGTTGAGATTGAAAAAGGAAAAAGATAAGAAAATTATCAACTTTATATTTTCTATACTAGTTCTTTAGGCTGGTTGACTGGTTATATCCCTTAGTTGCATCGCCCACAAGCTAGCAGGGAAAGATAGGCTGAACCTGTCAAACTATTTTGTGGCATAATGAGGCGATCGAGTCAAGTGCCTGAGATATAGAAGCATGGTACCGATCGACCATCTGATCAAGAGGAAGCTGACAGAAAAAGTCGTTATGTAAATTGGCCACAAACGGTTCAAGACATGATGTAGAAACCTTCCTTAAATGACAGTAAAGTATTTTTTGCAGTGATAAGTGACGAGGTTCGAGTCTATGAGGCAGGTCAATATTGAAGTGAATAAGGTGGTGATCAGACCAGATGCAAGGGAGCACCGAGTATTTTTTTTACAGTTTCTGGCTTTTGGTAAGAATCCAGTCTATGGTGCGTCCCTTGCAATGGGTTGGCTGAGTCACCAACTGAGTAAACTTGTATAAAGTAAGGGCAGACAGACAGTCCAGACTAGCTTTGTCTTTGGAATCCCCAAAACGTAAATTAAAATCCCCAAGCTTTAAATTAAGAAAGGTGTTAGTAACAAAGGGTATCACATTTTCAATTAACTCATTTGAGAAATTTGGCATGTCCTCTGGTGGACAATAGATGCAGGTAAAATTATAGGTCTGGGAGGGGGAGACAAGAGCCTTGATGTGGACAACGTCACATGGGTCGACATTCCCAATTAGAGAAGTATGAATATCCAGTTTGTAAGCGGCAATAACAGCCACACCTTCCCCTATTACAAAAGTGCTGACGGTATGGAAAATAGAATAACCACTTGGTACGGCAAGAGTCAATGACAGGTCTGCTGCCACGTGCAGCCAGGTTTCAGACAGAAACAGCATGTCCAATTCATGTTCTTGGGTGAAATATGACACCTCACGAGCATGTTTTACCAGTAAAGAGGTATTGAGTAGTGCACACCTAAGAGTTTTGGTGAGACTCAAGGGAGCAAGAACAGCAGGACAACTATTAGTTGATATTTGATTTGATGTGTCTGAAATGTTCGACCCACAAATCTCTGTATGTTTATTTAGATTGCCACATCCAGCCACAGTTGGCGTGCTATGAGAATCAGCCTCAATTGGCATACTATCAAATAGGACGGTGGAATC
>JAUCMQ010000129.1:0-10007 GCA_032360725.1 Desmognathus amphileucus | reverse complement strand
CAGCCGCAACAGCAGGGGAAGCAGTAGGGCACCCCTGAAGATACATGTATATATACATGTATATATATATAAATATATATATGGAAGCACTTGCACTTGAACTTATTCCCAGCGGCGGATTCACCAATTCTCCTTCTTGCCGCCGTGGGAATGGAAAGGGACACGTAGCGCTGGCGGCCGCCGCGCAGGACAGGTGAGGTTGAGTGTGGGTGGGGTGTCAGCCGGAGGGCAGACATTCACTTGCTTTCTCCCCCGCCGCCCGTGGGGTGCGCGCGCTGTGTGTTCCACATCCGTATGATTTCCTATTGTATAAATCAGCAGTTTGAGAGAGGAGTTTCTTCTTTATGGTTTATTTCTGCTTCCAACGGTGCTAAGTTGGGGCAGTTTGCTTTAAGTGTGAAGTTCACAGTAAGGAGCCTATTTATAGCAATAATGGCAGACTATCGGCTACAGCGTGAGGAATTGGCAAACTCCACGTTTAGCAGTTTAATTAGTCAAACACAGCGCGAAGAACAAACAATTGAACCCAGCAGTGCAGTAAAGAAAATGTCACTAAGGGAATATTTCCAGAAACTTGAACGCATCAGCATTAAGGAAGTGAACCGATGGTGGGAAGCTCGTACACTGAGACAATATGTGGAACTCGAGCGAGTCCCACGCGGTTTAAGAGTCATGATTTTCCCTACAGATTATGATGCGGATGAAATACTTTTGCAAGGATGGGAGAAGAACTCTGCGGCATCCTCCAGAAACATGCTTGAGATGCGCATAGCATTTGCAGAACGCTGCCGAGTGCGGCATGAAGAAGAAATAGAAGAGCTTAAGAAAGAAATAAACGCATTACCAGAGAAGGACACAATTAAGGGCAACTATGCCAAATTGGAACAATTTATGAAGAAATACCAGGATAACCTGCGCTTTCAGAAACAGAGGAAACTTCAGAGAGACGAACGGGACTATGAAGCTGGCCGAGTTTATACTTTTGCAAAAAAATATGATGCACTATATAAACAAGATCCAGGAGAGGCACCGAGTACCAGCTCCCAGAGCAACGATGAGAACCCAACTGACAGTGATGCTGTGGGCGATACAACAGACGCCTCAAGTGAAGCAGATTCAGAAACCAACAAAGCTGTCAAAATTAAACGCAACTTTGCCTTTGAGATATCTAAAATTAGGCAACAAGCCCGTTTTTTAGACAGGCGCCCCCCTCCAAAGGCTCCACCAATAGGAGGGGCAAAGGCCACAAACACAGACGCAGGGGCAGGAGGGGCAGGGGGCGACGCAGGCCTCAAAGCATCCGGCCAAGTGACACCAGGTACCGAAGAACCAGCGAGGAAGAAGGGACAGAAGAAACCCGACCCACGCCGGAAGAAATGAAGCAATCCATTGTAAATCTAACATCATATCCGATCTCCTCGGATTTACAAGCAGCCCTAGAGAAAGGCCTATCTTTTGTCCCATCCAAACCAGCAGACCCAGTTGAACTTCAAATTGATCTGTTCAAATTTGTGAGGAAGGTCAAATTAAAGAAATATTTTGCTGAGAATTCCTTTAATAAGAAGTCTCCGCAACATGCGCCTGAACCATCTGCGCTATCTACCCTGGACATTGAGAACATGCAAATGCTCATGTCACTGGACCCAGATGACACCATGAAAACAGTGGATCAAATTATTACGGATATGGACTTACCAACCAACCTCACAATAGACAGCACTTTGAAACCCCGATCCAAGTTTACTCCGGGTTTTCCTAGGGGTAATGTGATCGACACCTTTCAAGGGAGGGTTCGGGAAGAATTCAGCAAAATCAGGCACCATAACCGACAAGTCGAACATAACCTCACGCTGTCCCAACATCAGGCTTTACAAGAACTTATGAGCAATGAGAGTATTGTAGTTAAATCTGCAGACAAGGGTGGTTGTATTGTGCTTATGGAAGAAAAAGACTATGTACAGGAAGTGCATCGTCAGTTGGGAGATGTGCAATGTTATACACAATTGGAGAAAGATCCCACCGCAGAATATCAACTTGCTTTACATAATTTACTTCAAGATGCCATGAAAAAGTCACTTGTCTTGCAAGATGAATTTAACTATCTCTACTCCCAGTACCCACGTTTGTCTGTAATATATTTGCTTCCCAAGGTGCACAAAGGTACTCCTGGCTTCCCCACGGGGAGACCCATTATTTCAGGTTGTGGGTCACTTACGGAACACTTGTCTGAATATGTGGACAACTTCCTTCAAGAATTTGTAGTTACTTTGCCCTCCTACTTACAGGACTCTGGCTCACTACTGCGTGAGCTAGAGGGAATGGCCTGGCAGGAGGGGAATTTGTTGGTTACTTTGGACGTGGTGGGCCTGTACACTTGCATCTCGCATGCTGATGGGCTCAATGCAGCCAATTACTTTTTGAGGGGCCGTTCAGTTAGTTATGTACAACATAACAAGTTTTTACTGGCCGCCATAGAATTTATTTTGACACATAATGTTTTTCTGTTCCAGCAGAGGTACTACCTACAGACTCGGGGCACTGCCATGGGCACCAGGTTTGCCCCCTCTTATGCCAACCTCTTTATGGGATGGTATGAGAGGGAGCATGCCTGGGCCCAGGCAGCCAGTGAATGGGAATCTCACATTCTGCATTGGTACAGATACATCGACGATGTTCTGATTTTATGGTCTGGTTCAACAAGTGAACTAGATGCCTATCTGAGCTATTTGAACAGTAATGATTACAATGTTAAGTTTACCTGTCACTATGATACAGTCACTGTGGAATATTTGGATCTAAAGATTTTTGTTGAAAACAACACATTGCAAACCACCCTGTACAGAAAAAAGGTTTCAGGCAACACCCTACTACATGCTACCAGCATGCATCCAGCCAATAATGTAGGAAACATCCCTAAGGGGGAATTGACTAGGGTGCGCAGAGCTTGTAGCTCTGAAGAAAACTACCATTCTGAGAAACGTTTGTTATTCAAGAGATTCACTGACAGAGGTTATTCTCCTTCCCAGTTAAGTCGGGCTGAGACAGGAGTTCAATCCCACTCTAGACAGACGCTTTTGCAAGCCAAACCACCTCAGGCAAAGAAGAGATTCTTAGGGGGCCCACCACCTGAACTTGCGCTCAATTTTGTAACCACATACAATGTGAATCACACTAAGATTTATCAAATATTGTGCAAAAATTGGCAGTACTTATTACAGGACCCCACTCTCAGGCACCTGCTACCCAGTAAGCCTAAAGTAACTTATCGACGCAATAAGAACTTGCGAGATTCATTGTGCCACAGTGAGCACAGAGGTATCAGGGACCAAGCAGATGTAGAGTCAGGATTTGGTAATATCACCTGTGGGAAGAAATGCAAACTGTGCCCCATGATTTGTGCAGGGCAGAGAGAGTTCTCATTCAATGGTTCCCCCATCTACCAAATCAGAGATGCAATATCATGTGTGACTGAATTTACCGTATATGTACTAATTTGTGAGTGTGATATGATCTATGTTGGCTCCACAAGAAATGCTATGAAATTGAGGGTATTCCAGCACTTGCGTGCTATCAGGAATGGGGATGAGACATACCCCATAGCAGTACATTATCAAGAACAGCACGATCCCAACCATATAAAACTGAGAGTATTGGGCATCCAACACATTCACCAATCACTGAGAGGCGGTAACAGAGATCTTGCCCTCAGGCAGGCTGAGAGCAGATGGATTATGCGACTGAACTGCATCTCCAAGGGAATCAATAAGGATGCAGAAATGCATGTGTTTTTGGAAAAATGACTCATGTGAAGGGGCTTTTCTTCTCCCAGCCTCCATTGCCCTTGATGTGATAGCTTTTTTTCATCTTTTTCAAAATTTTTCCCTCATACTTTTCTGATTCTTTTCCATGTTTATTTCCAATGCTTATTTGCAGTATTTTCTCATTTGTTTCAGTAATTTATTCGATGCTTTGTTTCATTTTACTATTGTTGCCTTTATTTTTTCAGTCTTGATTTTTTGCAGACAGCTGTTTTTCTTTTCGTTTTTTGCAAAAAAAATTTGTGTTAGTATAGGCTCCTCACGATTGTTTTTAATCTTTATTATGTAACGAGGTTTTTCTCGTTTACAAAACATGACAGTGCGTTAAACACCATGGTAAAAGATCTTACACGGTAATCATTTTTGTTTAGAGTACGAATTCAGGGGTGCACTTGAGTCTTTTAGAATTTATTTTTCTTTTTTCCTTTTTCATTTGACCCACAATGTAAGTAGCTTTTCAATAAGCTGTAGGTCCATGCCATTCCACGTTGGAAGATGGCCATTGTTTCCTCCCAGTTTTGTTTTTTGATACTGAATACATACTATGTTAATTGCTTCCGCTATCTATCTCTGATATAAAGAGTCTATAGAGCATTTATTTTACTGGGAAATTGGCGCTGGTTACTGTCATGTAGTTTCTTACATGCATTTGCGCAGGTATACATTATACCTTTTTCTGTTTTTCACAGTACGTTTTGCATTACTCTACTTTAAGTGTATATACTGTTTTTTTACACATAATTCTTTGTTGTAGAAACTTTTTTTTCATTTTACCAATTCTTCCACAGTTGTTTTCATTCATCTGCACCATCAATCTAGCATTTGCTCGTTTTTGGGTTAAAAGTAAAGTTTTTTTCCCTTTCAATATGGTTGCCTTCTGCAGTGTCAGCACTTCATGTTTTAGACATGTCAGTCATGTGATTTTAATGCAAGCAGCAGCCAATGGGCTGTGAGTTGTGTTGTGTATAAAATGTATTGTGCCTAATAAAGCAACGGCCTGACGAAGTGAGCAGTTGGCTCACGAAACGCGCGTCGCCGTTTTTCCTAACTCAGTTGTCTGAGTGATTTATTGGGTGAAACTCCTCTGTGCGCTCTCTGAAGAAATCTCGTGTGTCTGGCTAGGCTCACGAGTGAAGGAGTAGTATGTTGGGGGCGTGCCTCCGCCCCACTGGATGAGCTGCACCGAGCCAATGACTCTCCTAGTCAATATGAAAGGCTCTGTCTCTTACTGCCTTTCCAGCGCTCCAAGACTGTAATCTCCCAGTGCCGGTATCAAGCGGGTCTCCTCTCCAAAGATTCGGTTTTGGATTGCAGCAGGAAGAAGCACTTGCATATGAATTTATTTTCAGCAGCGGACTTACTATCTTTTCTCCTTTGCCGCTGCCGAAATGGAAAGAGACACGTAGCGCTGGCGGCCGCCGCGCAGGACAGGTGAGGTTGAGTGTGGGTGGGGTGTCAGCCGGAGGGCAGGCATTCACTTGCTTTCTCCCCCGCCACCCGTGGGGTGCGCGCGCTGTGTGTTTCATGTCCACATGATTCTTGACTGTACTATATGACAAAGCAGCAGTTCGAGAGAGGAGTTTCTTTTTTCTGTTTTTCTTTTTTCTTTTCTTTATCTGCTTCCAACAGTGCTAAGTTGGGGCAGGTATTTAAGGGTTTGAATTACTCAGTAAAGAGCCCATTTTTAGCAACAATGGCAGATTACCGGCTACAGCGTGAGGAACTGGCAAACTCCACATTCAGTAGCCTAACTAGCCAAGCACAGTGCCGTGAACAAGCAATTGAATCTAGTGGCACAGTAAAGAAAATGACACCAAGAGAATATTTTCAAAAACTTGAACGCATCAGTGTTAAAGAAGTAAACAGATGGTGGGAAGCTCGCACACTAAGACAGTATGTGGAACTTGAGCGAGTGCCACGTGGCCTAAGAGTCATGATTTTTCCTACGGATTACGATGCAGACGAAATACTATTGCAGGGATGGGAGAAGAATTCTGCTGCATCTTCTAGAAACATGCTTGAGATGCGAATAGCATTCGCTGAACGCTGCCGAGTACGACATGAGGAGGAAATAGAGGAGCTAAGGAAGGAAATAGACGCATTACCAGAGAAGGATACAATCAAGGGTAATTATGCCAAATTGGAACAATTCATGAAGAAATATCAGGATGATTTGCGCCTTCAAAAACAGAAGAAACTTCTGAGAGATGAACGGGATTACAAAGCTGGTCGGGTTTACACCTTTGCAAAAAAATATGATGAACTATACAAGCAAGATCCGGGAGAGGCATCGGTCACTGGCTCCCAGAGCAATGATGATAATCCAGATGATAGTGATGTTGTAGGCGATACATCAGACGCCTCAAGTGAAGCGGATTCAGAAACCAACCAAGCTACCAAAACTAAACGCAATTTTGCCTTTGAAATATCTAAAATTAGGCAACAGGCACGTTTTTTGGACAGGCGCCCCCCTCCAAAGGCTCCACCATTGGGGGGGGCAAAGGCCGCAAACGCAGACGCAGGGGCAGGAGAGGCAGGGGACGACGCAAGCCCCAAAGCATCCAGCAAATCGGCAACACTAGGGACCCAGGAACCAGTGAAGAAGAAAGTCCAGAAGAAACAGGATTCACGCCGCAAGAAATGAAGCAGTCCATTGTGAATTTAACATCATATCTAATTTCCCCGGATTTACAGGTAGCTTTGGAGAAAGGCTTATCTTTTGTTCCATCGAAACCAGCAGACCCAGTAGAACTGCAGATTGATCTGTTTAAATTTGTTAGAAAGGTCAAACTGAAGAAATATTTCGCAGAAAATCCCTTCAGGAGGAAGCCTTCACAACCTGGGCCCGAACCATCTACGCTATCTACTCTGGATGTTGAGAACATGCTATTACTAATGTCATTGGACCCAGAGGATACCATGAAGACAGTGGATCAAATCATTTCTGACATGGACTTACCAACCAATCTTACCATAGACAGTACCTTAAAACCCCGATCTAAGTTCACACCAGGTTTCCCCAGGGGCAATGTGATTGA
Organism: Desmognathus amphileucus; assembly: GCA_032360725.1. NCBI lineage: Eukaryota > Metazoa > Chordata > Amphibia > Caudata > Plethodontidae > Desmognathus > Desmognathus amphileucus. The sequence continues at coordinate 3,151 of JAUCMQ010000129.1, read as the reverse complement.
CATTTTCCAGGGGAGGGTTCGGGAGGAATTTAGCAAAATTAGGCACCACAACCATCAAGTTGAATATAATCTCACGTTGCCACAACATCAGGCCTTACAAGAGCTTATGAGTAATGAAAATATTGTTGTCAAATCTGCAGATAAGGGTGGTAGTATTGTGCTGATGGAAGAGAAAGATTATGTACAGGAAGTGCATCGTCAGTTGGGGGATGTGCAATGTTACGCACAACTGGAGAAAGATCCCACCACAGAGTATCAACTAGCCTTACACAATTTACTTTTAGATGCCATGAATAAGTCACTTGTCTCACAGGATGAATTTAACTATCTTTACTCCCAGTACCCACGTTTGTCTGTGATATATCTGCTCCCTAAGGTACACAAAGGTACCCCTGGCTTCCCCGCAGGAAGACCTATTATCTCAGGTTGTGGGTCACTTACGGAACATTTATCTGAATATGTGGACGATTTCCTTCAAGAATTTGTAATTGCGCTGCCCTCCTACTTACAGGACTCTGGTTCGCTGTTGCGTGAACTAGAGGGAATGGCCTGGCAGGAGGGTAATCTGCTGGTTACTTTGGATGTGGTGGGCCTGTACACTTGTATTTCACATGCGGATGGGCTTAATGCAGCTAATTACTTTCTGAGGGGCCGTTCTGTCAGCTACACACAACACAATACTTTTCTACTTGCCGCCATGGAATTTATCTTGACACACAATGTTTTTTTGTTCCAGCAGAGGTATTACCTTCAGGTTCGGGGCACTGCCATGGGTACCAGGTTTGCCCCCTCTTATGCCGGCCTTTTCATGGGTTGGTATGAGAGGGAGCATGCCTGGGCCCAGGCGGCCAGTGAATGGGAAACTCGCATTCTACATTGGTACAGATATATCGATGACGTTTTGATTCTGTGGTCCGGTTCAGCAAATGAGCTGAATGCCTATTTGAGTTATTTGAACAACAATGATTATAATGTCAAGTTTACCTGCCACTTTGACACAGCTACTGTGGAATACTTGGATTTAAAGATTTTTGTTGAGAACAACACATTGCAAACTACTTTGTACAGAAAAAAGGTTTCAGGCAACACTTTACTGCATGCTACCAGCATGCATCCGGTCAGTAATGTAGGAAATATCCCCAAGGGAGAACTGACTAGGGTGCGCAGAGCTTGCAGTTCAGATGAAAACTACCACTCAGAGAAACATCTGCTGTTTAAGAGATTTATTGATAGGGGTTACTCTCCCTCTCAGTTAAGTCGGGCTGAGACAGGAGTTCAATCCCACTCCAGACAGACACTTCTGCAAGCCAAACCGCCACGTGCGAAGAAGAGAATTTTAGGGGGTCCACCACCTGAACTTGCACTTAACTTTGTAACCACTTACAATGTGAACCACACTAAAATTTATCAAATACTGTGCAAGCATTGGCAGTACTTGTTACAGGACCCTACCCTCAAGCACTTGCTACCCAGTCAACCTAAAGTTACATATCGACGCAACAGGAACTTGCGAGACTCATTATGCCACAGTGAGCATAAAGGAATCAGGGACCAAGTTGATGCAGAGATAGGATCTGGCAATACAACTTGTGGGAAGAATTGTAAACTGTGCCCCATGATTTGTGAGGGGCAGAGAGATTTTTCATTTAATGGCTCCCCTACTTACTACATCAGGGATGTAATATCATGTGTGACTGAATTCACCGTATATGTACTAATTTGTGAATGTCGTATGATCTATGTTGGTTCCACAAGGAATGCCATGAAGTTGAGGGTGTTCCAGCATTTGCGTGCTATCAGGCATGGGGACGAGACATACCCCATAGCAGTGCATTATCGAGAGCAGCACGACCCTAATAACATCAAATTGAGAGTATTGGGTATCCAACATATTCACCAGTCACTGAGAGGTGGTAACAGAGATCTAGCTCTCAGACAAGCTGAGAGCAGATGGATTATGCGATTAAACTGCATCTCCAGGGGGATTAACAAGGATGCCGAAATGCATGTGTTTTTGGAGAAATGACTTACGTCCAAGCTTTCTCTCTCTCTCTCCCCCCGCCACCATCTGAAATGATAGTTTGTTCCCTTTTTTTCTGTGTATATATGCATCTGTTTCATTTTTCTTTTCCATTTTAGCGGACAGCTTATGTTTTGTTTTTGCCACACTTCCTTGTTGCTATGGGCGTCTTGCCATTGTGTTTTTTTAAATGCAATATAAACGAGGTTTCCCTCGTTTACCTAACATGACAGTGCGAAAGGCCCCAGTTATGGATTGTTACATGTACTGTATGCCTTGAGCGTTAATTCAGGGGTGCTCTTAAGTTTTTCAGTATTTATGCTTTCTATCTATCATCGACCCGCAATCTTAGTGGTTGTTTGTTATATAGTGGGTCCACTCTATTACATGAGGTTTGATTTTTGCCTCCAACCTCTTGGTTAAATTAAATTGAATGCGCCTTTCCTTTCCCACTGGATTTCATCCTGGTATACCTTCAGTCTAATTAGCCTTAGGGCTTGTATTTTTTCATCATCCCAGGAATCAGCGCTGTCATTTGTCTTGCATATTTTTCTAACATGCAGCAGCGCAGACACATAGAATCATTCTTTTGTGTTTTATATGACATTTTTGATATACTCTATTAGAAGAGCATTTACTACTCCAATACTGGCACATCTCTTTGTTTTTGAACCCCTCACTCAGGTTATTATTTCCATCTCAGCTATTTTTTCAATTATACCAATATCACAGCATCAAGTGTTTCATCTGGGTTACATGTACGTTTTACCTTTACAACATGGTTGCCTTTAGCAGTGTCAGCACTTCTTCTTTTCTGCATGTAGTCATGTGATTTTAATGAAAGCAACAGCCAATGGGCTGTGAGTTGTGTTGTGTATAAAATGTATTGAACCTAATAAAACAACGGCCTGACGAAGTGAGCAGTTGGCTCACGAAACGCGCGTCGCCGTTTTTCCCTTAATTCAGCTGTCAGAGTGATTCATTTGTGGAAACTCTTCTGTGCGCTCTCCCAAGAAATCTCGTGTGTCTGGCTAGACTCACGAGTGAAGGAATAATATATATATATATATATATATATATTTATGAAACCCCTTTTAGAAATCCTGCCATGTGATTGGCTGAAAACCAGTC
>JAUCMQ010000127.1:0-10028 GCA_032360725.1 Desmognathus amphileucus | reverse complement strand
ACTAAGCCAGCAACCTGGCTACCTTACCTTGCGTGAGACAAGTCTAAGGCCTGATTTGCGGGGGCGCCCTGCAGCACAGAGTATTTGGGGTGTTAATGGAGACCAAATCCTAACATGAAGAAACCAATGAGGTCAAGAGTTGTGCATGCTGAGGTGCTCTCTGCCAACCCTGTTGCAACTGACTACGTAGAAACCAGAGATCACCCTGGAGGGATTTACAGGCCTGTAGGCCCCACAAAAGCAGCTGTGCCCCCACTGAAGTGACTCCTCCCGGGCTGATAATACAGGAAGAGTTTTCATAAGCTCCTTGGAGGAGGTAACCCAATCTTCAGTAATAATACAGGAAATACCTGGGGAGGAAAGTCCAAGGAAGAGGCTACTCAAGTTTCGGATTGACAATGCACATTCCTTTTTCAGCCCTGCAAGAGGTGACCCAAGGTGCAAGTTGAAAATACAAATCAAGACTGCCCAAAGACTGGGGTAAGAATATTGTTTTCTGTTTATAGGGAGGGATGGACATATATGACAGAAGTCATGGACGTGACCTAGCCATTGAAACCCTCATCTTGTGAACTTGAGCTTTGGTGAGAGAGGAATGGACTCTGCTGTTGCCTTGAGCCCCTTTCTGTATCACTGAATATATTTTTATCAGCAGAGGTGGAGTGACTAAAAGACTTGCTTTTCTTAAGAAGAAGAGGGTGAATTAATCCTTGCTGAGTGGACTGAAGGTGACATTTCCGAGTGAAGCAGCTAGAGCCCCAAGTTCAGAGTCTAGGATGTGTTAAGGAGACATATTCTTTCCCCATTTTAAGGGGACCCAGATAAGTCGTTAACTGACACAGCACTTCATGTTCGAGATGCTCTAACCAAACCCTTCAATGAATACTGTCCAATGAACATTAATTTATGCCGAAGATTCTTCAACCAAACTACACAATTTCAATAGTTAGCTTATTTGTTATCGGGTATTTGTATCCTGCCCGCTTGCTGCTACTGCAGCTTATTGGTGGTGTTCCATCAACCCGGTAACTGCAAAGAAATGTTGAATTAGTACAGTAATCATAAAACAATCCCTGTGACATTAACTTAAGCCTTAAATATGGTTATAAGAATTGGAAATTTGTCCTTTGGTCCCTTTACTATCCATTCCCCTGGGGAGGATCGTCTTACCATCTACTCCACAGAAATCGTGCTAGACTGGCTGATAGACAGAGAGAACAACGTAAGCCGCCTGGCGTCCGCCATGCTACCGCAGATCGAGGCTCATAATCCCAGTCATCTCTCCCAGATTGAAAACTGTCTCTGGTCTGCAAAACCCAACCTCCTCCCAAGACATTGCATGCATTAGCTTAGACTCTATTGTGCCCCCAAGACATGGCCCACCTGGACCAGATATTGCCACCTGTTCCCCCAAGTTAGCAAGCTAGACTGGCTGATAGACTGAGAGGCCAGGTGAACCGCCTGTTGGCGGCCATGGTACTGTGGGTCGCTCTCATGCTCCCCCCTCATCCACCCCTGAATGAATATGATCTTTGGTCCAGTATAAACCAAACTCAAATCCCAGAAGGAAATAACTGCATATGTTCTGCACCCGGCCGCTCCCGTGTATGTGAAGATTTGGTGCATGGTTACTACAGGCCTATATACAGAGCTTCATATGTGAGATGTTTAATCAGACCCCACAACTTGTACTATCACATCTACAGCACCTCATGTGCCAAATGCTTCAAGTCAACCCTCAATTCATACTGTCCAGAATGTAGTACCCCATTTTTCAGATTCTCAAGCCAGATTTCACAATTCATACAGTTCTTTGTACAGCACATCATGAAGAAAATGCTTACACGTGACCCCCACTATTCACATTATGCACTATTCCTCATGTGCGAGACGCACCAGCCAGACTCAACAATTCACACAATCCTATATACGGCATAGCATGTTTTAGATGCTCCAAACAGACCCCACGATTCATATTGTCTAATATACAGCGACATATGCTCAAGATGCTACGAACAGCCTCCATAATCCATGCAGTCCTAGATTCAGTCCGATACACAGAAGCTCACGTCGAGAAATTCATATTGAAGAAGGTCCAACCAGGCACCACAATTGATTCGGTTCTGTGTTCAGTAGCTTATGTTCAAGATACTCTTCTCTGATTCCAAGTTCTAATGCAGAGTGATTTTAATTAAAGCTTTTCCCTTTCTGTACTGGTTTTTAGATGAACTTAAAATGAAGGAGTGGGAATAACCTGTGGCATTGATTAAAACAAACTCTCCCATCTACTACCTGTCTTTGTTTAGATGAGTCGCTTGAAAGGAACAAAGGAACAAAGCTACATACCATGCTCAGTTTGTTTTTAAGTGTTCATGCCTTCCTTAACGCAATTCCGCTTTTTCAAAATTTTCAAGACATCTCATAAGACTGTGTCAGCCAGCTCTGCTCTGTCTCCCTGTGCCTGCCATTTCATGGTTTCTGTACATAATTCCTTGCGAGGGTGGTATGTATTACTTTGTAATAATTTTCTCTCAACAGAGGTGCAGAGCAAAAAGCTGCTACAAAATAACAGGACATACTACCCCGGCACAGGATTTTGTAAAGAAACCATGAAATGGTAGGTGCAGGGAGACAGAGGAGGGCTTGCTCACCCAGTCTTATGAGATGTCTTGAAAAATTAAAAGAGCGGAAATGCATTAACAAAGGTATGAACTCTTAAAAACAAACTGAATATGGTTTGTGACACTGTTACTTTAAGCAGTTAAGAGTATGACCAGACTTGAATCTTCCATCTAATTGGAGATTATGCCCTTGGGGCAGGGAACTGGGCAATGACATAAAGTCAATTGAAGTGTAGGTTTGACCTTAGACTTCAGCCCCCCATGGAATTTCAGAAATCAGCTTCCATGACTGAAATCTTTACCGCCAATCCGAGTTTTGTGTTTATCTGATCTTGTCTGTGATTGACCTTGCATTTGCATTTATTTCACACAGAAGGTGTCTTGAGCGACTTTGGTCCCCTGCTGTTATACCTTCTAGGACCAGCTGTTAAGTTCTAACACACTCGATCAAGATTCACATCTTGTAGGCATAGTCAGTACTGATGACGGGAGAGTTGGTCACATACCTCCAGGTATTATTAGCTTTTCTGGTTTTCCTTTTAAATGCACAATATAATGCCTGAGGTATCCATTTGAATATGGCGGCTGTTTTGATGTGTCTCTGAAGTCTCTCTTCAGTTTTAGTGATATGTGTTTAAATTTATCACCACAAGAGTAAGAGAATGGTGTCTGCTTATTGCTGGTTCTTCATATCTTTGTGTGAATCCAGAACCTGTTATTGTTCTACCTCAGAATCCGGTACTTGATCATTGAGTCGTCTTGTAGGTTATGAAACCGCTTTTTCAAATGCCCATATCCGTCTATACTCTGAAGATTGTTTTGAATGATTCTGTTGTAGTCTGGCTCTCTTACCAGAGAGCTCCTGGAGAATGTTGGGTCAACTGGCTTGGTGCTGCACTGGGGATTCCATCTGTGAGAGTTAGCCTGAGGTTCTAGACCTTTCTGAGGCTGGACCTGGAGACATGAAGACTTGATAAAGTTGTCTCCCAGTACATGGTCTCCAGCCTCCTCACTGACCATGTAGGTCACTTCAGATTCCCCTTTACAAGTCACTTCAAAGAAAGAATCTTTCTTAACGAACTATGGCTCCCAACAGGAGGTGAGGGGGGAAAGGTGTCGGGCACTGCATTGTGCTTTCAGGGTATACTGTTCGCTCACTCTCTGTCTTTCGCTGTCTGTGTAGGTGCCGTGTTAGAAGCCTGACCTGTTCAGCATCTCTACTGCAGAACAGTTCTGATCTTTGTGCTTTGAGGTAGAGGTCCACCTCTATGATATTGGGACTATTGCACCGAGTGACACAAACTACCACGGACCACACAACACCAGCACAGAGCAGTAGTGTGTACATATGCAATAGTGTCTGCTGGATGACACGGTCCTTTCCTGCACATTAAACCCTCTATCCTGGCTTGTTGCTTTTTATCTCTTGCTGTAGCACGGACCAGTGGTAGATGCATATGCAGCAGTGCATTCTTGTTCTTGTGGTCCTATCCCAGGCATGAACATGAAACCCTTTATCCTGGCTGGTTGCTTTGGTGACTCTGGGACTGTATCAGGGATGGAGCTTGCTGATTCGTATTGAACCGCAGGTTGTGGAAATTGTCTTTAAATTCTGAATCCTGGAAATAAATGATTCAGATGTGGCAACCTTTCTAATTAACCTGTGCACAGCGGTCTAAAATCTAGAAATGAATGACGAAGGTGTGAGGACCTTAATTAACTTCTCATTGGGAGAGCGCAAATAACTGGGCCATGTATTGTGACCCCAATAATCAGCCACCAGGGAATTCATTCGATTATCCACAAATGTCTGGAGGCTTGATAAGGACGGTTGAGATTCAAGGCCCTCATCAACCTTTCACAAATGTCTGGAGTTTGGAAAAACCTGACTCAGATTTGGATAAGCATCTGCCTGGTCTGCTGAAAATGAATGATTCAGGTGTTGACACCACTAATTTCCTGTTCAAAACTATATGGGGCGTTAGAGGAAGGGTGGAGGCTCAGGCACCATCACCAACACATCTTGAGTGGCGGGAGTATAAAAAGGATTAGCTTAGTAATTGAGTCTTATATTAACCTGCCTTGCAATGTCTGCAGTCTGGAAAGAACCAGCCAGTATATTATCCCCTAGTCAGTGTCTGTAAAATATACTGGAGGCTTGAAAGAACAAGTTGAAGTATGGAGACAGGTATCAGACTGCCATCGTTCTGGTGTAGATGGTTGGCACACAGGTGTGCTATCATTATGGCTAGTGCTTTGATGAACACCTATGGTGTACACATTCAGTATTTTTGCGTGAATTATGCAGTCACAATCATACAGCTAAATCTCCTCCAATAACACAACAGGCCACACTTATGAATTAATAAATGAATGAATGGATGAATTATTATTATTGGCAATATAGAAAATTGTTACAAAGTGCGGAAACTCTTTCCAAAGAGTCAGTGAACAAAGCCAACGTTACCTCTTCTTAGTCAGACACATAATGGTTCTAGAAATAAGATGGTGATCTTCCACAGAGGAAAGATCTTATTGAAAGGACCCAGGGTTGACCAAAGCACGCAACCATTCCTGAGCGAGCTGCAGTCATGTCCCTTGCACAAGCTCCGTCTTTGCTTTGCAGCTCGCGCAACTCGAGGGTAAGTTTTTCTTAATCCACTCTAGCCAAAGCTAGAGCAGAAAGGATGCTAATGGACACCAGCATCCTTGTCCTCTAAATATGAGCTTACAGGACATTACACAGGAGCTTCAGATCACTTGTCCATACGGTTTACCACTTAACACTACTGGTACACCGTGAGTACTACACACACAAGCCCCCAGTAGTTTAAAATTCAAAAATTAAAATCAGGAATTCAAAAGCCTTAAAATGCACTCTAGCCATCTGTTGGCACTTCAAGTAATTTGACATGGAAAATGTTTAACTGAAAGGAACTTTCTAAGCCCATCCCCCTGACGCCCACGGGCGTGCGGCACGTTAATACATTCAATAAAGTAAAGTAAAATCAGCAGATTTGTTAAAGGCATTTTTTTTAAAAAGTATTTATTATTTTCTTTATGGTATTAATGCTACGGGGCAGGAGTGCATGCTGTCCACAGAGCTGAAAATGTATTTAATGTCACTCTGGGTTCCTATGGAAGACAACTTTTGTCCCTTACCATTAATTTCATCCCATTCTTTACTTGACAATGGATTTCCTGAAGCTAAAAGTCACAAGCAGTTGAAGTGGGTGAGCTGCTGCTAACAATCAGCATTTCATACCAATAAAAAAACTAGTGTTGCTGCTAATGGCCATAAATACCAACTGAGAGTGCCAATACTACCTGGAGTTCCTAAGTGACGTGTCAGGCCCTCAGCAGAGGGACTGACAGGTAACATGTTTTCAGAAGTGGAGTGTCAGGGATCAGATTTAATTGTATGGAGTCAGGGGTTCAGCATTAGAATTGTCAGGTATGAGGTGTTCAGAAGTGGGGCATCAGGTGCTCGGCAATAGGTATGTCAGGCATCAGGTTTTCAGAGGTGGGGTGTCAGGCGCTCAGCTATAAGCATGTCAGGTATCAGCAGCTTACAAATGGGTTTTCACGTGCTCAAAAGTGGTATTGTCAGATATTCAAAAGTATGAAGTTTAGATTTCCACCCATGGGAGTGATAAGCAGTCATCACTGAGGTGCTCAGAGGTGGCAGTGTCTTACGTCCAGGAGTGCAGTGTCAGATGGTTAGGATTGGGAGTCGGAAGCATTTAGCAAGGTGAGGGCCATCTGATCAGAGACCGGAGTGTCAGGTGTGTGGGAGTGGGACTGTGAAGTATTCAGCAGAGAGTTTGTCAGACGTATAGAATTAAGAGGGTAGATGGTCAGATCTCGGTGTGTCAGTTATGCAGAAGTGGTAGTGGCAGGTGTGTAGGATTTTGAGTGTTTGGTTAATGTTCAGCAGTTGGAGTGTCCGGTGAACACAAATTATTACCAATATGTTTGTTACTCCTCAAACTAATCATGATAATAGCAAGGTCCTGACGTCAGAGACTCTGTATTTGGAAGTCCGGCTCTAACACCCTGGTATGATCATTATCATAAAATAACACAGAGTCTAGAAAATGGTGCATATTCTTTATTGGAGGGGTAGACATTAGTGGTTATTAATAAGATATCGCTTATTCATGTCAACTGATCTTTCTATGGAGATATTTCTATCCTGTTTGCAGATTTGGAGCCCAGAGAATGACTTTTCTTCCCTTAGTTTGCTTTCTTCGCAGCACATGTTCCGGCGTTCCCTCCGGTTGGTTTCGGATGCTCTTTTGATGCCTCTGCGGTCGGGTGAGCTGGCTTGGAGCAGGTCCCTGCGACTGGGGCTGGCTTAGTTTCTGAAGAAGCCTTGCAGGTGGGTTCTGAGTGTGGTGCTGGCTTGGTTTCAGGTTCTGCAGCTGGCTTTTTCTCTGGCTCATGGGTCACCACTTGGACTGGCTTTGTGTCTTTCACTGGTTCTGGCTTTTTCTCTGGCACTTGGACTGGCTTTGTGTCTTTCACTGGTTCTGGCTTTTTTTCTGGCACTTGGACTGGCTTTGGTACCGGAGTAGCCTTGCAGGTAGGCTCTGGGTGTGATGCAGGTTTGGTTTCATGCATGGGGGCTGGCTTTGTTTCTTTATTTGGTTCTGGCTTTTTCTCTGTCACTTGGGTCACCTTTGTTTCTTTCACTGGTTCTGGCTTTTTCTTCTCTGGCTTTGGTACTGAAGTAGCCATGCAGGTAGGTTGTGAGTGTGATGCAGGCTTGGTTTCATGCACAGGGGCTGGCTTTGCTTCTGGAGCTGGTGTCACCTTTGTTTCTTGGGCAGGTGCTGGTTTTCTTTCCTTTACTGGTGTTGTCTTTGCATCTGGCACAGTGGTTGGCTTTGTGTCTTGAGCTGGTGCCCCACAAGTGTTCTGATTCTCTCCTTTGTGTGGCATCTTGGCGCTGCTGATAGAGTGGCCTGAAGCAAGGAAAAAGGTTTTTAATGATGAGAGCCAGTGGATATTTGCTAGACACTCATGGCAAACTAGGTACATTAAAGAGCAGTGATTATGATCATTGTTATTGCTTCATCTGGTGCAACACGTCTAGTTCTAGAGTCTTCCTCACTCTATAGAGAACTTTGTTTTCTCAGTAAATTTATTGAAGTTATATTCTTTTGCTAAAATAACTACATTTCTTGCCTTTCTCAGTTTGTCCCAGCCACATTCCTTCTTGGTGTACGTCTAAAAGATCTGTGTAATGTTGTTGATACATTCAATAAAGATGGTCTTAATAGTGACACTTTTGTGATCTTCATTTAGAATATTGCTAAGTTTTAGACCATGGACTCCACAGTTAGCCAAATTAACTATTTCTGGGCAATTCATGTGATTTCCTTGTGAGGCACTATTTACTTTATCTGTTAAAATTCAGAGTATATGGGGACATTTGGAGTATTTACATCTAGAATTGATGTATTTGGCCCATCTTAGATGGCCTATCACAATCTTCTGATGACCCTAGTTGGTCTCTGGCCCACATGTTAAGAAGCCTTGTTGTAGCGTACAAAACACCTGTGAGGTTGGTGATCATAACATTTCAAGTTATGTGCAAGAAGACTCACAAATTCATCAACATATAATCAGGACAGGCTGCTACACTTCAGTCTGGGAGTGCTGGGATATCTTCAAATTTATTTAAAAAAGTATTCTTGATTAAAATATCCTGAGATGTGAGACTTTGTGGTTTTGTAAGAGAATTATACATACAAAGAGGAAAGGGTGCACAAAATTAATGCATAGCTTTTGTAAAGGGCATAAACCATTCAGTAAATTAAAAATGTTTGGAATCAATAAGGGTCTATGGTCATGGTACTGGGTCAAGTGATTTTGGCATTTTTGCATGGTCTGATCCTCCATGATCAACTCTCCATAAAAGGCGAGATGACCATCTCACCATACCATCTTGCCTTATAAAGCGAATTGGTCACAGCAAACATCCATATGCACCCTCACCCACGACCCCCTTACTCTATATTCTGTTCCACCTACTCCCCCACCCAAAAAAAATATTGCTCCCAAAAAAAAGAAAACACCTTCCTCTGTTTGTTTCTCCCTGGCCTGTCCCTGTTCATCTTGCTGGACACCTATACTTATCTTTATGTTTCACCCTACTGGTCGAAATAGAGAAAGGACTACAGAAGTCTCACTGGATGGATGGAGACTTGCTGAGGAGAATCAAATAGAGAAAGGTAAGTGTTCTCCTTCATTTTTAGGGATGGGGTTTAAAAAAAGGGGGTGAATATGGAGGTGTTTGGTAGCGTCTAGTTCAGGGGTCTCCAACCTTTTCTTCAGTGAGAGCTACTAATTTTCACCAAAAAATGGTTGCGAGCTACCAAACCTTGAAAAAAAATGCAATTGTGTAAGTTTTATTGCTTACATTTAACACAGTATTTTTGGAAAACCTGGAAATGTGTTTTAAATATTAACAGCTATTAAAGTTGAATTTTAGAAGTATAAATACAATGAAGGAAATAATGTGAGAAGTTGCCAATGGAGTTCCATCCTGCTCCCAAATGCTGCCTGAGGGGAACAGGAGAGCTTCTTTTGTGCTTTAGAAGAACTACCAGTGGCTCACGATCTGCTAGTTGGAGACGTCTGGTCTATACTGATCATTACTTGTTACTGGATTATATTTCTGTATCCAGCAATATGATTAGTGTCATTTCATAGCGCTTACAGCATCTCTGACACACGAGACCCCGAACCCAAACCACTCATAAATCGTGAAGATGATCGAGAGATGGGTTTGAAAGAGAGGGAAAAAAGAATAAGTCAGAAGTAGAAAACGTTTTAAGCACATACTTGAGGCTTTTCGTCTATCGTCAATGTCCCTCTGTGAGAATAGGTCTCCCCTGTTCTGTTTTTCCCTCTCTTTCCCTCACATTTCAGCTGCCGTCAGGTGCAGGTTTAACCTTTCCTGGCTGTCTGCATGGGTCTCTGGGTATGTTATTTGTGGTAGAGTGCATTAAATGTTGGTAAGCCAGGATGGTCAGTAAGACACTACCTCACTTATGGATGACATCCCCGGGTCACTTATGGAGGGGGTAAACGGTTCTTAGGGCACGTGCCTCATCATGATGTCAGCAGTGGTGTCACACCCTTTCCCCCCCTTTCCACTTCACCTGTTACAGAGCACGAGCTGGACACCATCATTAAAAGCCTCAAGCCCTTCCCCCTGCACAGGTGATATGTGACCTGCTACCATCTTTAAAGACTGCTCTAAGACACTTCCCCCACTGACCACTAATTTCATTAACCCCTCCTTTGCATCAGACACTGTTCCCACCTGCATTAAAGAAACTTGGGTTACACCGTCTGCTTAAAAAACCTTACCTAGACCCCGCCACCCCTATCAAT
>JAUCMQ010000126.1:0-10028 GCA_032360725.1 Desmognathus amphileucus | reverse complement strand
TGCCATGCAACCACTAAGGACTTATCACAACAACTGGAGGAACAATAAGAAATTGCAACCGTAGAGCCATTCCCAGGCTTCACTAAACTTATTGAAGATCAAATTGAAAAGGCAGACGGATGTGCTAACAAGTCTGAAAAAACTGAACTTAGACAAATGTTCATTGATCATCATGAAGTATTTGCATGAGACTCTTACGATTGTGGAGGTACACACTTACACGTTATGAGAATACCAACTGACCCTGATATGCCACCCGTATATCAACGGCAATATAGGTTACCATTAGCCTCACTGGAGGATCTAACAGAAATATTTCGAAATCTAGAAGAACGAAAGATTATACGAAAAGTGCATAGTAATTTTTTTTATGTTTAAACTTTTTATTCAAGTATATAAATACACAAATCAAACAACAAGAAAAAGAAACATACATTTCCTAATATTAAATTCATCTTACATGTATAACTCGCAAATATTCATTAATAATTTAAAGATAATATATTTAATAAAAAAAAATATATATAAAAATAAAAAAATAAAAAGTAAAAAAAAAACCCAAAAAAACATTTTATTTATATATATATATATATATATATAAAGAAAGGGAATTATTCATTTAAGTACGATTCTAGAGGTAACCATATAACTTCAAACTTAACCAGTCTGTTCATAGATGCAGAGAATGCTCTTTCTAACTTATAATAATTACATACTTTGTTCCACCATTCATTATAAGTTGGGAGATCTTGTTTTTGCCAATTGCATGTAATAGTCTTAATGGCAATCATAATCAATATATCTAATAATTTAACCTGTGTGTCATTAATCCAATTCATTTCATTAAATGAATCAATAAAAATGTCAATCAGAGATATTCTGGAAGTAATATTAAATATTTTTTTGATAACTTCTTGAATAGAACACCAAAAATTTGTTAATAATGAGCATGAGAAAACTATATGCGATAAATCAGCATTATCACCATCACATCTCCAACACTTATTCGGTATATCTGGAATAAATGTATGTAATTTTTGAGGTGTGTAGAAAATATCATGTATTAAGAAAAATATAGTTTGTGATAGATGTGCTGAAGTAGAAGAATTAAGTATTCTTTTCCATAACCTAGGTAAATATTCAAGAATGTTATGTTGTTGCAGAATATCCCTCCATAAATTTGGCAAAAGAGTTTCTTGGGTGGAGATCGCCCATTTTTGAATGCATTTATAAATCATACTGGCTGAAGGTATTTGTTTTAAAGAATTAAGGAAAACTGAAGCCAATTGACTTTCAATTTTGAAATTTGTTAGTTTTGTACAATAGTTTTGTATAATCGGGCGTAAAGTATTATATTTATGAATGTCGAGAGGTGGCAGAAGAAATTCGTCTTTTAGGGTCAACCATGTTTTAGGTTTATTTTCAACTATCAATTGTTCAAAGTTTTGTATACCTATTCGTTGCCAATCTTTCCAATTACAGTATTGGCCATTAATTGTACATTTTGAATTAAACCAAATAGAAGTTACACTAGGAATCAAATTAGAATCAAATTTATTCAAATATACTAAAAAGATCTTTCGACATAAATTAATTATCAAACCTCTGCAATCCAGTCTTTTTTTATCAAGAGTTAGAATATTATTAATATTTAGCGGTTTAAGTATCGCAATTTCCCACTTTAGCCAAATAGGAATCTTGAATTGTTCTTGTACCTCTGGGTACCACCACCATGCCGAATGTGCAATATTAAAGGCGTGAAAATATAATTTAAAATTAGGTAAATTTAACCCTCCTTCTGCTTTAATGTGTTGCAATTTACGCATTGCTAATCTGGATTTCTTTTTGTTCCAAATAAACTTAGAAATCATGGATTCTACCTTAGTAAAAAATGTATTTGAAAAGGGAATCGGTAGCAAATAAAGTGGGTAATTTATTATTGGAGAAATAACCATTTTAGTAATTTCACATCTTCCCCACCAAGATAAAATTAAATGCGACCAGGAGTCAATATTTTTTTGTATTTTTAAATTAATCATTTTTTGATTTAAAACACACATTTCTTTTATAGTAGGAGCAACTAATATACCAAGGTATTCTATGGATTTCGGTGACCATATAAAATCATAATTTTGAAAGTCTGATTGTACACACAGATTATTTAACGGAAGAACCATGGATTTATTAAAATTAATTTTATATCCAGAAAATTTTGAATATTCACCAATTAAATTCATTAGTATAGGGATAGATTTATTTGGGTTAGAAATATATAAAAGTATGTCATCCGCATAAGCTGATAGTTTTACTTCAAATGACTTTGACTTGATACCATGTATATTTTTATTAATTCGAATTAATTCCAATAAGGGTTCTAGGGCTAATATAAACAATAAAGGGGATAATGGACAGCCTTGTCGTGTACCTCTTTCTAAATTAAAAAAAGGTGAAATTAATCCATTTATTCTAACAGCTGCTTTTGGGGTATAATATAAACACTGTATGAATTGAATAAATTGTTCTGGAATATTATGCCATCTGCAAGTTTCAAAAAGAAAATTCCACTCTACAGAATCGAAAGCCTTTTCAGCATCTAATGCTATTGTACATATAGGATATTTAAACTTAGATGCTGCAGCTATTATGTTACACAACAAGCGCGTATTCCATGAGCTGGATCTTCCCTTTAGAAATCCTACTTGATCTGGATGAATTAATTTTGTCATAAAAGGAGAGAGCCTATTTGCTAATATTTTAGCAAATATTTTACAATCAATATTAATTAATGAAATTGGTCTATAATTCCCCATTTTTGTATGATCTTTGTTAGGTTTTGGAAAAACCAAGATATGAGCTTGTGTGAAAGTTCCTTGAGGTTTTTTATTTGTAATATAACAATTAAATAAGTCCAATAGGTATGGTACACATATATTTTTGAATTCATTAAAAAATTCTATAGAAAACCCATCTGGACCTGGTGCTTTTTGTTTATTAATGGATCTCATTGCATCGTGTATTTCTTGAGCTGTAAAAGGATCCGCTAAAGAATTTAAGTTTAACTTTGAATAATTAAGTCTGGGTATATTGTGTATAAAATCCTTTATTTTTTCCATTGGTTCTTTTAATTTAGAAGAATATAAATCTTTATAAAATCTCTCAAATGAAGAAAGAATGTCTTTATTGTTTTTTTTTTTTTTTTTTAAACTGTGTTTATTGAAAATTTTCATACAAAAAGAACATAATACAAAGTGTTATCAACCCAAGTCAAGAATCAATTTCTTCCAAAATATCCATAAAAAACTTTAGACACGAAAATATTACACAGGTCATATAAACCGACAGCAAAGTTGGCGGGTTGGCAAGCATATTAAAATATAGTTGGTCCATACTAATTCATGCCAAAAAAAAAACCTGTACACTAACTAACCAAACAAACACTCCTAAATCAACAACAATGGCTCCACACACTCACACACATAACAATCAATTCATTAACTCAAAACAAAACCAAATACAAAATAAAGCGTGCATTCCCGGTGGTTTTCTAGGTACAGTGCAAGGAGTGGCAACATGAACAAGTGCAGTACATAATCATTTTTCTATCTTGAGCTAAGAAACAATGTCTTTTAAATGAAGAAGGTGATTGTTGTGTTATAGTTCACAGCAGCTGGCGTCCCTTTTGCATATCTCCCTGTGTCTGTCTAAACTGATATTTATATCTGCTGCACTTTACGTAGGCACATTTTGGAAAATTAGCACAGTTTGCACAAAAATATTAACATCCGAATATACAAGATCGGCACATCTCAACAAAGCCTCCACATTAACAGTCTTTGATAAACTTCCCCATATCAACCAAGATGGCTTTACTCATATATACCCCCCCAAAAAAAAAAAAAAAAAAAAACCCCTCCCCACCCCCTATACTACAATCACAACCACAAACACAATCACGCATACAACCCAATTTAAGACACAAATATGGCAGTGATGGCATCGGCACGCGCTTATACAGTGCAGTGAATGGTAGGGCAGTACTTCGCAGCGCGCTATGCGCGAGTTAAGTTCAGGCCGCGCCCTTCGCCAATAGGTAGGCCGTGAAGTCTTCCCATATATCTCTAGGCAGTGACGCTCTCGGGAGAACCAAATCCCTTCGAGCTTCCAGGTCATGGCACTGTACCAACGCCCGGATCCAAGCATCAAGCCTGGGGGGCCGAGGACGCATCCAGTTTCTGGCCAGTTCGCGCTTTGCGAGCACTAACGCTAGGGCAAGGAAACGACGCTGCGGCCGCGGGATCGCTGAGTCCTCACCAAGAAATACCAAAGCCAATGAGTTGGGTATCTGAATAGCTAGGATCAATGACAGTTCCGCTAAAACCTGCGCCCAGAAGGCCGCTACAGGGGGGCATTGCCAGATAAGGTGTATGTACGTGGCCATAGGGTGTCCACAAGCCACACAGGTGGGGTCCGCCTCTGGACTGAACCTATGGATCCGGGCCGGGGTGAGGTAACAACGAGTGAGGAATTTGTATTGGATAAGCTTAAGGCGGGGCGCAGAAGCAACCCGTCGCGTGTATAAACATACTCCCGCCCATTCCTCATCCGTGTGCACCCTCAGCGCGTCTGTGTCCCACTGAGACCTTGCTCCTATGGGTGCCACTGAAGCCAGGTCACGAATCCGCCTGTAGAGATGTGCAACCGTGTGAGTGTACTCCCTCATCTCAAAGAGCAGGGCTAGGGCAGGTGAGTCACGCAGGAGAGTCGGGTCCGGGCCCCAGCGGTGCCGCAGCGCAGTGATTAATTGGTGTGATTGAAAAACATGTGCAGGGGACCTGCCCAATCTCTGCAGAACCGCTGCCCTGCTGATATAGGTCGGAGACTCAACCAAGTCTGCCAATCTAGCCAGTCCAACCTCCTCCCAGCGCGCCCAATCTGGTCTAAAACTAATTTTATGCGCTAACGGCGACAAGCGGAGAGGCAGGCCCGCGAGATAAGGACGATCCTCACCCCTGGCCCTCAAAAAGGCATTCCAGACCAACAAGGAGGTCCGTATCGGTGAGCGGGGCACCGAGTTAATCCTCTCAGGCAATGAGAGGATGCTCGCAGGATTCAGGGGACGCAGCACGAAGTGTGCAATCTGCACATATGGAGCAACCGGGTCGTCCTCAAATAATTGCAGCAAGTAAGAGAAGTGAATGGCCAAATAGTACCACCTGATGTTAGGAACTTCAAAGCCGCCGTCCGCAAATGCCCGCGTAAGGGTGCCAAATGCTATACGCGGTTGGCGGTCGTTCCAAAGGAAAGAGAGGAACAGTGACCGACACGCTCGAAAAAACGCCTCTGGGACCCTATGCGGAACATGCAGAAAAGAATATAACAATTTGGGGACCAGAACCATCTTTATTAACGCTGCCCTCCCAGCCAATGAGAGCTGCAATACCCGCCAGCGCCTCAGCCGTTCCGCAAAGATGTCAAGAAGATCCTTCACGTTGCACCTCAACACCTCAGCCACCTGGAGATGGATCCATATGCCCAGATACTTAAATCCACCCTCGACTAGTCGCAACTGCGTCCTCCCTACCACTGTTGGGTCCGGTCGACCCAGCGGAAAAAGCAGGGATTTGTCCCAATTCATGGACAAGCCCGAAAGCGCACCAAACCGTTCGATCTCCACGATTGCCCCATGTAATGAAGTCGCAGGATCCCGCAGATATAACAACAGATCATCTGCATATAATGAGGTTAGATGTTCAACGCCTCCGCACTCTATACCCTTCCCCCGTAGTGTCACACGGAGGTGCTCTGCTAAGGGTTCAATGGCGAGCGCAAAAAGGAGAGGGGAAAGTGGACAGCCCTGCCTGGTGCCCCGATGCAAGGAGAAGGGTGCCGTTAGATGACTATTGACCAGGACTCTGGACGTAGGATTAGAGTACAACAACCCAACCGCATCACGAAAGTACGGCCCGAACCCCAGGTGACGCAATACTGCCTGCATAAATTGCCATGACACTGTGTCAAACGCCTTAGCCGCGTCGAAGGAGACCACTGCCGCAGTAGACTCGGGCGCTGCAATCGGAAGAATAGAAAATAATCTACGGAGGTTGTCTTTAGTAGACCGACCAGGGATGAAGTCACTCTGGTCTGGATGTATTAAGCGGGTCATGTGGGGCAATAAACGATTAGAAATGACTTTCGCCAAAATCTTCAAATCAGTATTGAGCATCGCCAGCGGGCGATACGAGGCGCAGTCATGGGGGTCTTTTCCTGGCTTAAGGAGGAGGACAGTCGTGGACTCAGTAAAAGCAGGAGGCACCATCCTGGCCTGCATAGACTCCTCTATTACTTGCATAAAGAGGGGAATAAGTTGGGGAGCAAAGAATTTATAGAACGCCATGTCCAGCCCATCTGGACCAGGCGTCTTCCCAGGGGCCAAGTCGCGAATGGCACGATGCACTTCCGCTTCCGTTATGGGTTGCTCTAGCGCTGCCAATTCAGGAGCTGAAGGAGTGGGGAGCTGCAGCACGGCAAGGAAGCCCTCAATATCCGCCAGCCGCGCCGTGTCCGAGGCAGTGTATAGCTTAGAGTAGAAGGAATGCACTACAGCGTCTAAGTCCTCGGCAGCAGACACCGGTCTGCCCCCAGCATCCCTCAGTACCGTAAGCCTCGTCAAACCAACCTCACCCCTGGCCGCCCTAGCCAGAGGTCTGCTCGGTCGCTCACCGTGCACATATCCCCGAACCCGGATCGGCCACGACAAGAAGGACAGCTCCCTGTCCAACGCTTGCTCCAACAGTGAAGTAAGACGACGAGTCTCGGCTAGATCAGCTGGATTTGGGTCAGGGAGCGCCTGCACCGTCTCTATTTGCGCGTGTATCGATGTGATCTCGCGCCTAAGAGCCTTCAAAACCCCGTTCTCAAGTCCCAAACAGATCCCACGGATATACGTCTTCAATGCCAACCAAGTAGTCATTGCTGAGGTATCCTCCGGATTATTAGCCTGCAGAAAAGTCCCTAAGGCCTCAGTAAGATCCGCTGAGAAGGCTGAGTCTTTCAGAGCGTCGGGCTTAAAGCGCCAAGGCCTAGCAGAAAAGGAAGCAGGAGCCCAGGATAGTAGTAACTCAATCGGGGCGTGATCCGACAGTGTCCGGGCTCCAATCTGGGCGTCAAGCACCCGTCCAGTCGAGGCAGCTGACATAAGAAAGAAATCAATTCGCGAGGAAGAGTCGTGAACCGTGGAATAATAAGTGTATTGCGCTTTCCCTGGATTCAGGTCCCGCCAAATATCCACGAGATCATGATCAATCATAGTCTGCGAAATAACTCCGGCCGACCTGGACAATCGCGCAGCTACCGTTTTAGAACGATCAATGAGGGCAGTAAGCGTCAGATTAAAATCTCCACCTATAATCGTGAAATAGCTATCCTCAAATGTAAGCAGCGCAAACAAGGACACATAGAAGTCAGGAGAGTCGCAGTTGGGACCATAGACACTGACCATCTGCACTCGGCGGCCCTCAAGCATACCTCGCAGTATAACAAACCGGCCCAGCGGGTCCAAGTGTTCAGCCTCAGGTAGAAAAAGCAGTCCTCTTCTAAACAGGATGCTCACCCCACGCGAGCCCCGAACATAGGTGGCATTATGCGCTATAGGGAAGGCAGGCCTACCAAAGCGAGAGGCGTCACCATCCCCCAGGTGTGTCTCCTGCAGGAACAGGACATCGACACCCAAATCCCGTAACAGTGCAAAAAGTCTGCGCCGCTTGACCGGGTTTAGCAGCCCCCTGACATTCCAGCTAGTAACTCGCAGCTTAAGCGGGACCGCCATGACAGTATGGGGAGATATAGTAATAGCAGCGCACAATAGCAGGCACGCAGCGCCCAATCTCACTGAACAGTTTCATATATATAGCAGGCACACCACGTCTCACGTCATCCAAAAAGGTTGGGCATGGGGGTGTGCCTCTCGGAGCAGACACCCCATATCTGGCACAAAAGAGCCCATGCAAGTCAAAAGTTTGGTGGGGAGCAGACCCCATTACAAATATAACATCCCCGCAAATTGCACAAACATCACATTCCCACATTGCCCTCGAGGCGTATGCCATACCCTGCCATCGCTCATCTCTTATCCACATCAAAACCTCAACCCACTTAAACCAACAAACACTCCAGCTCCAATAAAAATACAACCATACTCCCCACAAAACATACACCATATATACCCCTAACTCTCCAAAAATAATCCAAAAAAACATCACATACATACACACTAACACCAACTTTAAAAAAAAAAAACAAAAAAAAAACCCCTGTCCACAAATACCAATCATACATCCATACAAACAATATCACCAACCAATTTACACGCATACACCATAACGCTCCCAGTCGAATCCATACACACAATATAAACCAAACATATAAAATAATGAAACCATCTTCAAAAAACCCAACCCCCCTCCACCCTCGCCAGACATGTCCCCAACTAGGCCTAGCCAACCCAATAACAACAATCACCTCAACAATAAAGAAACATAACAACAATATGCATCTCAGCTGGTCAGTGTGCGCCGCCCCCGGGAGCAGTGACATCAGCACTAGTGCGAGTCAACTGCTCCGGGAGCTCCACGCATCATCACATCAGAAACTGGCAGGGTGCAGTTCAGCCCCAAACACAAGAACTCAAAGGGGCGTTGTGAGCGCAGATACATTAAGAGCATCAGGACATCAAAGTCAGCCCACAGCGTCTAGCAACGAAGGAGAGCCCGTCGCAGAGCTCCGGGTAGCTGGAGAGCGCATGGGGCCAGGAGGATGCGTCGCCATCCAGGAATCAATCACATCAGCAACCTGAAGCAGTGGCTGGGAAGAATTTTGGTCAGACGGCAAGGAGCCCGCCCGCGAGCGCCGAGAACCACCCGGACCACGCACTGAGGAGGATGGGCTCCCCGGGGTAGCACGGCGAGATTTCGGGGTACCAGTCACTCGTGGCAGTTGTTCTGCAAAATCCAGGGCCCTGGCAGGGTCAGTGAAGAAGTGCGTCTTGTTGCCAGCGATGACACGCAAACGCGCCGGAAACAGCATGGCATACTCAAGGCCAGCCGCCCTCAGCGCCCTCTTGGCATCCAGGAAAGTGCGCCGTTGCTTCTGCACACTCACAGTAAAATCAGGAAACAGCTGCAAGGTGGCACCCTCAAACCTCACCTCACCAAGCTCTCGGGCCGCAGCAAGGGCACAGTCTCAGTCCCTGTAGTTAAGTAGTCTGCAGATGATGGGCCGGGGGGGTGCGCCCACCGGGGGTGCGGGGGTGAGGATCCTGTGAGCCCTTTCAATTAGAAACTGTGCAGAGAATTTGGCAGCAGGGAGCGCAGAGCGTAGCAGGTCTTCCATATATAGTTCCAGCCGTTGTGGACGTACCGTCTCTGATACCCCCAGCACCCGTATGTTGTTCCTACGGGAACGCCCCTCCTGATCCTCCAGACGCACATTCGCAGCCCTCACCTGCTGTTCCAGGTCTGCCACACGCCGTTGGAGGGGGCCCAAGTGATCCTCCATCTCACCTATGCGGGTTTCAGCTTCCTGCATGCGTGTCGAGAGCGCAGAGGTGTGTTGCTGCGCAAGTGCAACCTTCTGGGTGAGAGTCTCCAGTGAGCTGGCCACCGCGGCCACCATCCCCTTTAACTCCTGTAACAGAAGTGCCGTGGCCTCGTTACCAGTGGCGGGCCCAATGATGTCCGCCGAGGGGCGCCCCCCCTCACTGCCGCCTACCAGCCCGGAGTGCAGCACACCACTCGCCGCATCCTCAATGCCACCAAGGGGGGCGCCACCCCAAGGCGACCCCCCTGAGCGGCTGCGCTCTACAGGCGCCATGTTGCGCAGGCCGGGCCCCGCAATCTCCTCATAGGATCGCCCAGCGCCGTCCCCAGAGCGGGCGGATGGACCCGACCCCTCCAGGTCGGGGCCGCGCTCCTCGGCGGTCAGTGCGTCGCCGCGAGGTGGCCCGCCGGATCGGGCGGATTGCACGTTACAGT
>JAUCMQ010000125.1:0-10055 GCA_032360725.1 Desmognathus amphileucus | reverse complement strand
AGCTGCTGCAGGTGGAATCCTAACAGTACCTCCCCCTCCAAAAACGGTCCCCACAGGTTTGGGCTTATCCGGCCGCCTCGCATGAAAAGCCGCTTGCAGACGCGGGGCATGAACGTTGGCGGCCGGTTCCCAGGACCTGTCCTCAGGACCATAACCAAGCCAGTCGATCAGATAACGGACCTTACCACGAACCACTCTTGAATCCAATATTTTAGAAACCTGGTATTCCCCCTTAGTATCTGGGGGGGGAACCGGGACACCCACATCAGGACGGGTCCCAGGGTCACAAAGCTTAATCTGGGAGACATGAAAAACAGGGTGACATCTCATGTTATGGGGAAGGCACAGTCTGACCACTAGGGAAGACAACACAGACTCCACAACATAGGGCCCAATAAAACGAGGCAAGAGTTTAGGACAGGAAGTACCCCTGAAATGAAGGTATTTTGTGGACAACCAGACCTTGTCTCCAACCCGTAAAGAAGGAGCCGCCCGCCGATGTTTATCAGCCTGTTCTTTCATAGCTGCCTTGGAAGCCAATAGTAAAGAGGTCAATACCATTACTCTGGATGAAAAGGTCTTTAAGAAAACAGAAACTTCAGGAACCATGGAGGCACTAGGAAACCTAGATGGAAGAAAGCGGGGGTGATAACCCATCAATGCACAGAAAGGTGTAGTCTTTATGGCTGAATGATAGGAATTGTTGTACAAAAACTCCACCAAGGGAAGAGCAGAATGCCAACTTTTCTCTTCCTGCATGCAGAAAACACGTAAATACTGTTCCAGAGTCTGATTACATCTCTCAGTAGAACCATCAGTCTGAGGATGATAACCTGAAGAATACAACAACTTAGTACCCAGACGAGTATTAAACTCTTTCCAAAACTTAGCGATGAATTGAGACCCACGGTCACTCACAATAGAATCAGGTATCCCATGTAATCTGATAATAACACTCAAGAAAACATCCACCAGAATTCTAGCCGTAGGTAGTCCAGCAAGACTAATAAAATGAGCCATTTTTGTGAACAAATCCGTAATCACCAGTATCACCGTGTTGCCTTTACTTCTGGGTAGATTTGTGATAAAATCCATAGAGAGATCTTTCCAAGGCCCACTGGGAACCTTCAACGGCTGCAACAACCCTTGTGGCATTAAATGACAAGACTTAGTACGAGCACAAATAGGACAGAGTCGTACATATTCAAACACTGTCTTCTTCATTCCAATCCACCACACGTATCTGGAGATAAGTTCCAAAGTCTTAACAGGACCAGGATGCCCAGCTAAGGGCGCATCATGACACCAGCGTAACAATTCCTGTTGCAAAGGCTGACTAGACACCCATAACCGTGAACCATGAAACAACAGTCCATCAATTTCTTTGTGCAATGACCCACCTTCCAAGAACCTCTTCCTATCTGCCACCGTATAAGAAGCACGAACCTCCTGAAAGAAGGAAGACAACACAGAATGCGTGGCACAAATCACTCGCTTGGCAGCCAAAATAGGAGTAGGAATGGAAGTAACTTTTTCCACCTCAGGGTACATTCTGGACAAGGCATCAGCACGAGCATTACAAGTACCAGGCTTATACGTAATCGTATAATCGAATCGTGAGAAAAACAAGGACCACCTGGCTTGCCTCCCGTTTTGACAAGTTAGATTCTTAAGAAACTCTAAGTTCTTGTGATCCGTGTAAATAGTGATTGGATTTCCAGTACCCTCCAAATAGTGCCTCCACTGTTTCAATGCTTCTTTAATAGCCAATAGTTCCTTTTCATATATGGTATAGTTCTGTTCAGCTGCGCTGAGTTTTCGGGAGTAGTAGGCCACAGGGTGTAATTCATGGTATTGATCTTTCTGAGATAATACAGCTCCCAAGGCGCTAGAAGAGGCATCGGTCTCTACCGTAAAGGGTTTAGAGAAATCGGGATTGATAAGTACAGGAGCATTCGTGAACTCTCTTTTCAATAATTCAAAGGCGGACTGTTGATCTTGCCCCCAGTGAAAGTTCTTCTTCTTTAGAATGTGGGTTAGGGGTAATACAGTCTCAGAATAAGATGGAATATATTGCCTATAAAAATTAGCAAATCCCAGAAATCGCTGTAAGCCTTTAACATTGTGAGGAGCCTCCCAAGTCACAATAGCCTGAATCTTTACAGGATCCATCTCACGACCTTGTTTGGAAATCAAATAGCCTAGGAAAGGAACCTTTGACTGAAAGAATTGGCACTTAGATTCCTTAGCATACAACCTATTCTTTAACAGCCGATGCAAAACAGTGCGTACATGACCCTCATGTTCCTCAGGTGTATCGGAAAAGATAAGTATGTCGTCCAAATAAATAACCATGTATGTGTTCAGAATCTCTTGAAACACATCATTAACGAAAAATTGGAAACAAGCAGGTGCGTTACATAACCCAAAAGGCATAACCAGATACTCATAGTGTCCATGTGCAGTACGAAAAGCAGTCTTCCACTCATCCCCATCTCTCATACGTACCAAATTGTAGGCTCCCCGTAAATCTATCTTAGAAAATACGCTAGCTCCCTGGATTTGATCTAGCAGGACTGGTATAAGAGGTAAGGGGTACCGATTCTTGACTGTGATCAGGTTCAATAATCTATAGTCAATACATGGCCTGAGGTCCTCGGTGTCTTTTTTAGCCACGAAGAACAAAGGTGCTCCAGCTGGAGAGGAAGAAGGCCTAATGAATCCCTTCTCTAGATTCTCCCTTATATACTCCTTTAAGATATTATCCTCCTTAGGAGACAATGGGTAGATCTTACCATGAGGAATACTTGAGTTAGGGAGTAGATCTATCCGGCAGTCATAGGCACGATGGGGTGGCAATACCTCTGCCTCAGTCTTGTCAAATACTGCAACCAGATCTGGGAAACGATCCGAAATGGTGTTAACATACTTAGGAGGAATCGTCTCAATCTTAACTGTTCTGGCCTGCCAATCAATTCTGGGGTTCCATTTTGTCAACCACGGCATTCCTAAGATGATTTTAAAAGAGGGAACTTGCACTATGTCAAATTGTTCACTCATCATGATACCTTGAAAGTTTATTGACAAGGGAAGGGTGTTATCCTCGACCTGTCCTGACTTTAGTGGTGAATCATCAACTGAAAAGGCTTGTTCAGGTCTCGTACTTTTTCTAATAGGAATCTGATGGTTACGGTTGGGGAAGATGGCCGCCGCTTGAGGTTCGCGGATGGCTGCCTCTTGCCTGGTGCCATCATTCTGATAGACGGAGCGTGCTGTATCAGAACAATCTACCTGCTAAACTATGCAAAGCCTGAACTATGACATATTTAGCCTTTCTGCTTTATTGCTCCTCATCTAAATCGACTCTTCACTGCTGGCGGGATCTACCGGTTATGCGCAAGCACTCTGCCTCAGGGGACCGGCGTGGGAAAAGCACTCCCTCTGCTGCTGCAGCAACAACCCGCGGCAGGAAAACATCCACTGGGCCACCTCAACTCTCTGATCCCCTTCGCCCTTCGACTTCCTTCCCCAAGAGAGGTCGTTCTCCCAAAGCTGGTTCGAATAGAGGGTCTGCCGGCCGGGGCCATACTACAATCCTCACCTTCTTCAGCGGCACGGGGGCTCCCGCCTCGCTTCCTGCGACCTCGGCTGTCTCGGCGGCCTTCTCCTCGCCTTCATCTGCAACATCGGAAGCCGGCTGCGAGGAGCCGGAGGGAGGATCTTCAGTTTTGGCCAGGATCTCGGTGGACGGCTCGCATGCTTCTTTTGCTGCCGGCTCCCTTCGAGCACTAACCGAGCTGTCTCCCGGCTCCACCCCTCTCCAGGGGCCTTCGGCTACGGTGGCTGGGAGGACCCAGCCTCAGAGCTTGGTATACGGCGAACCAGAGCAGATGCTCCCCCCCGACTCCTGTGAGGAATTTCACGGTACTGCATGCGGGAGCTCTTCACAGACTTCACAGATTCTAAAGGACTCATCAACAATCTATTCTCATAACAAGGCCTTCCATACAGCAGAGGTGAGTGCTGAAACTGTCTCTTTACTTGAGTGGCAGAACTTGGATAATAGAGTTTGTATTGATTTTGCTCAAAATCCAGCTGATAATCTAACTGAATCTGACACGGCACCAATACATTCTTTGGTACAAGCTATCGACCAAACTATACAAGATATCGATACTGCTCAACTTGCTGCAGCCTTCACTCCCTTTGGGCCACTTTTTTATCCAACTTCAAAAGGCGAAGAGGCTGGATTTTCCTCTACATATTTTTCATCCCCCGCCCTAAAACAGGCTTCACTGGAGCTAAATCAGCAGGCTTTAAGTCTTTGTTCAACTTTGGCTATTTCACATTCTCAAACAATCCAGTTGTCATCGGCTATCTCTCCTTTAGTTGGCTCTTTTAAGCGCTCTCGTAGTTACGATAATTCAGCTGAAGTATCATCACCAATTACTACTGCTATTGTTACTGATATATTAGCCGTCTCTCCGGAAACGCCTACTTCTCCTCCGTCCAAAACACTCTGTTGTCTATCGGACACTTACTCTGTATCAGGGGGTCTTCAACCTACTCTTGATATGGCGGAGGGGGGAAATGACGAAACTACCAGTTTAATTCGGCAACTCTCCATACAAATGGAATCTGGCCAGAAGGCCATCAAAGAAGAGATAAGGACTGCGCAGGCTAAAAATGATTCACAGCTTAGAGAACTTGGGGCCTCATTGTCTAAGCTTAGCTCACAGCTTGAGGCTGTCAACTTGCGCATAGCAGAGCTGGAAGAAAGACAAAGTAGTGTGGAGGACACTCTAACAATAGTTCAGCAAGATACGGGTCTACATACTAAAGAAATTCTCCTACTTCAGCGCAAGACACAAGATCTTGAAGACCGCAACAGACGTATTAATCTGAAATGGTTCGGCATTCCGGAAGGGGATGAGGGTGTTGACCCGTCACATTGCAGAGACTTCATGGTCCAGCTATTCAAGGAAGGTTTTTCAGACATTAAGGACTGGAATTGGGAGCGGGAGTTATTAGTGGCACATAGGCTCCCTGCGGGCCCAGCGAAACGTCATTCATCTACAACCCCCCGCCCAATTATCATAAAATATGGGAGTATGATTCTCCGTGACATCATGGCTACAGCTGCCAAACCTAACGCTCCTCGATCAGTTCGCGGGTATAAAATATTCGCACGAACTGACATTTCCAAAATCTCATCCACTATTCGATGGGAACTCCGACCCTTTATTGATCGTTTTCGGGCACTTGGGGCTCAGGCATATCTTCAAGAACCTGCCAAACTAAAAGTTGTTTTTCAAGGGCGTACCCGCTATTGCTTTTCTGCCATGGAAGCTGATAAAGAACTTTCATTTCTCTCTACTAAGACTACACCGACTCAGCCTGAGGATTCTATGAATGTGGATCCAGCAGTATCTAATTCCATCTCTGCTAAACCTGGCCCGTCTAAGTAGATAGTTTTTTTTTTGTTTTTTTTTCTCTCCTTTCAGTACGCTCTGCACTTTTTTTCTCTTTTACCTAAAACTTACTTTTCTTAATTGATGGCACCAGGCCACCTGGCTTCCCCGCTCCCTATCTTCCGGGAGCATTTGGTTTTTGGGGAACCTTCAGGGTGGGGGGGGGGGGGGGGGAGATGTTTTTTCATTGTCTTACTAAGCTATATAATGCAAATAAAGTTACAAGGGTGTTTATTGTACTGCTTTATTTCCACTGTGGCAAAAAAGAAACAGGGATGGGATTATCTTATTTGTTTCAAGGGTTATGGCATTTAATTTGATGACTTGGAATGTCAATGGACTCCGAGACAAGAAAAAAGTACAGGAGGTTACTCGTTTTTGTTCGACATCCAAGCTTGATATTTTATGTCTTCAGGAGACCCATCTACCTTATTCGGAGCGCTCAAATTTGAAAAAATTTGGTTTTAAAACCCAATATTTTTTTTCTTTACAAGAGTTTACCAAACGTGGAGTGGCGGTAATTATTATCAATCCCGATATTCAGGCTGAACTTATTACTGCCGACCGGTTGGGTAGATGGGTCATCCTCAAAGTCTTTTATAATCAGCAATTATTTGTGTTATGCAATTTTTATGGCTCTAACAGGGATGAACCACAGCTCTGGGATCAGTTATTATTGGATCTAAGTAGCTTTCATGTTCCTGTAATAATAAGTGGAGATCTAAATGTAATCTTAGATCCAGCCCAGGGGCGCACATCTGTGGCTCCGACCGGATCCTACATGAAAAAGACAAGACAAAAAATAATCGAGGCTATGAATATTTTAGATTTACAAGATAGCTATTCTACTTCACCACCCATAGGTTGTACATTCAGTTTTTTTTCACATGTCTATAAGACATACTCACGATTAGACTATTTTCTTATCTCCTCCACATTGCTACCTTTAAGCTCTACTACCATTTTGCCTATTCTCATCTCTGACCATGGCCCGGTTATACTTAAACTTAACTTTTCAAAGGTGGCCTCTCCCCCCCGAAGATGGACCCTTGACCGTAAGCTGCTATCTGATCCAGGTTTTATAGAAGGTATGGCCGAATACATTACCGAGTTTATACAAATTAATATTAATTCAGCGGCTATCCCTATTGTTTGGGACTCCCTGAAGGCTGGAATGAGGGGATTCATTACTAGCTACGTCATAAGAACTAGGCAGGTAGCTCAAATTGCTTCTCAAGAAAGGAATACTCGCTTAATCACCCTACAAGATAATCACTCTCGTCTTTTGAGGCAATTTCTCCCAGGTGCAGATATAATTTTCTCCCAAATCTTATTGCTCAGAGCTGAGATCCGCTCTCTATCAGCTGAGGAAATACAAAAAAACGAATTAGCCTCTAGGGTATCGATATACGAACAAAGCCAGTATTGTGGTCGTATCCTGGCCAAACAAACTAAAGAACGGGACGCTCTACATAAAATAGCACAGATTACTACATCTTCCGGCAATTTGGTTAATGAACAAACACAAATATGTTCTGCATTTCACTCCTTTTATTCTGACCTTTATCAAGAGTCTACTAATACCACCACGGAGGCCATAAATACCTATCTTTCATCTTTTCGACCTCCGCGAATAAATCTACAGACCGTCGAACAGCTGTCATCTATGGTTACTATACAAGAAATACGAGATTCCATTGACTCACTTCCTATTGGTAAGGCGGCTGGTGATGATGGCTTTCCTATTGAATTTTATCAAATTTTTTCAAATCAACTTATAGCTTGTCTCCTCGAATTAATTTTGTCAATCCAAGCTGGGGGGAGTATACCAACTAGCTGGCAATCCGCAAACATTGCTATTTTTCTAAAAAAAAACAAGGACGCGACCCAATGCGGCTCCTATCGACCTATCTCCTTACTCAACTGCGACAGTAAGATTTACTCTAAAATCTTTAGTAAACGGCTATGTTTATCTTTGCCTTCTATTGTTTCACGGGAACAACACGGCTTTATTCATGGTAGGTCTACAGTCGACCATGTTAACCATCTTGTTGCCATATTCGATCGGGCGGCTATAGATGGTTTTTCGGTTGCTGCCATTTTTCTCGACGCTGAAAAGGCGTTTGATCGGGTCTCTTGGCCCTTTCTTTGGGCCGTGCTTACTAAATTTGGTTTTCCCGACATATTTATCCGGTGTATATCTGCCCTTTATTCGCATCCTCAAGCACGTATTATTGTTAATTCAAATTTATCTGATCCCATATCAATTTATAGAGGAACCAGACAGGGGTGTCCTCTTTCCCCTCTTTTATTTGCCCTCTATTTGGAACCTTATCTCCACTTACTTAAAGAGGATCCTCGCATTGTCCCTATTGATACCATTTTGCCCACTTTAAAGGTTCTGGCTTTTGCTGATGATGTTGCACTCATTACTCAAGAACCATCTGTCAGTTTGCCGGCTATTTTGGATATCGCCAACTCCTTCGGACAAGTTTCTGGTTATTTGTTAAACTCGACTAAAACTGAGATTTTGACACTTAATAATCAACAATTTAACTCTCTTTATTTGAAAAATCAAGCTACATATTTGGGAATAAAAATTGCTTCTTCCTTACGGGATATATTCACACTTAACTATGAAACATTATTTAAAGACACTCAAATAAAACTAAGGAAGTGGGAAACACTACCACTGTCTATCTTGGGACGCATTAACATTATTAAGATGAAAGTTTTACCCAAATTTTTATACCTCTTTCGGGCATTACCTATTATTATCCCACGCTCTTATTTTTCTAGATTGCATTCTGTCTTTATTTCTTTTATATGGAACAACAAGAAGGCACGTAGAGCCTATAAATGGCTGCGACTTCCACTCGAACGAGGAGGATTGGCCGCTCCCGATATGCAAGCATATTATTTGGCTGCTATGGCAGCTAGACTGGCAGCCTCCATTCATAATCAACCTGGTGATTTCCCGCTTGCTATTTCCCTTCCATCTAACCAGCCTAATCTATTACTTTGCCGGCTAACGACAAATTCTTCGGCAAATACATCTATTTTTAAAGGACTTAAAAGAATCTGGAAGTCACTTCTCAAAGAATTGGCGATCCCTTTTTTTAATGAGTTCACCCCTCTCTGGCACAATCCGGATATTGGTTTACAGATCAACGACTCCATCTCTCTACAGTGGGAAAGCCTTGGTATTACTACTATTGGCCAGTTATGTAAACAGGGCGTACTGTCTTCTTTTCAGGAATTAACAGAACAATACACGCTGCCTCGAGGGAGTTTTTTTAAATACCTACAGATTCGGGAACTATTACCCAAGCGAGGGATTATTTGGTCCAATATTAGCCCTACCCCTCAGTTGATACCCTTTTTTGACAAGAGCCTTCGGATATCGCTCTACTATTTTTATATTATTGAAGCAGCCCAATCAGATCTTGCAGATTATATCAACAAGTGGTCTGCTCTTCTGGGGGAGGAGGTAACACCTTATTCTTTTAACACTGCCCTTAAAAAGAGCTATTCTATACTAATGCCAGCCAATCTACGAAATAATCAGTATAAAGTACTCTTCCTACAATATATCACTCCTTACAAATTGCATCAAATGGGCCTTAACTACGAGGCGGCATGCCCTAGATGTGCGACTCTAGCTGCAGATCTAATTCATATTTTTTGTACTTGTCCACTTTTAACTACTTATTGGTCTGATGTATTTGCTAAACTAAGTTTGATTTGTAATATGAGTCTTATGCCTTCTCCCTTCTTTATTTTTTTTGGTACTAATCTAATTATTGATGTTTCTCTGGAAGGTTTGCTTTTTGTTGCAATAGCCATTGCTCGACTTTTGATAGCTAGAAGATGGAAAGATGCTGGTCCACCAACTGCTGCACACTGGTTCCAGGAACTTCTGGACTTTTATATGCGGGAGAGGATTATTCTTCTCAAACGTGGCAATAATGCACGATTAATAAGGATCTGGGGTCCATTGACTGATTATTTTGATTCCTTGAACGAAGAAGAAATTTAAAATCTCTACGAACAACTACTTGACTTTTAAGCCTTTTTTTTTTTTTTTTCTCTCTCCCTTTCTTCTTCTTTTCAAAGTTTAATAAGATTGATGTGTTGATGTGTCCCTTTCCCTGTTTTCTTAACTATGTATGCTCAAGCGTTGATGTCTATTTTTTTTCTTTTCTTGTTAACTCACCCTGTAAATTTTGTTTGCAAATAAATTCTTTAAAAAAAAAAAAAAAAAACAGTCATCAGGGTACCTGACCTCAGCCTCTGCCAGCAAATCAGTCGTTGAAGTCCAGGAGGGAGGCCGATGCTCCAGTATCTGTGTCGGAAGAGTCAAGTGCGGGGCGCTTCTGTGGTGAATGGGAGGCGCTCTAGGATGCAGTGACCTCCTCCAACGGGTGCAGGTGAGAGTCCGAATGCGGCCCAACCTTAGATAGTGGCATGGAGGAGGGGCCTGTCAAGGGCTTAGGAGAACATCAGCGCACAGTATTTGAAGGGTCTTTCTGGGCGTGGAGCGACGCGACCTGGATAACCGCTGCTCCACAAAGTCCAGAGCTG
>JAUCMQ010000124.1:0-10061 GCA_032360725.1 Desmognathus amphileucus | reverse complement strand
TCTATCTACGCGTTTGAAAAATCTTTGGCTACTGAATTTGCTTTCGAGTTGGCAATTGGCTAAAAAGCGGAGTGGATAAATAAAAATGGGTGGAAAGAATGTCTGATTCAATAAAGCTTTAATGCGTTCCATGCAGGACGCATATAAATAGAATTCGATATCGGGTAAAGACAATCCGCCATTCGGCCAGTCGTATATTAGTTTGGCTCGTGCACGCCTGGATGATTTACCGTTCCAAATAAAAGTGGAGATGGCATGATTAATCTGGCGGATCTGGGTAGAATTTAGGTAAATGGATAGTGCCCGAAAGTTATATAACAATCGGGAGGATAAACATTTTGATGAAATTGGTTCTGCCAATTAAAGACAGAGGTAAACTAGCCCATCGTTGTAGGTTCGATTGGATTTTGGTAATATTGTCCTTGATGTTATGTGAGAGAGTCTTGTCGGGTGAAGTGAAAAACCGGATGCCTAAATACTGTACCGAGTCCGACGGAATAATGTCTGGGGACCCAAAATGCATATTCAAGATCATCAATTCTGTCTTGTCAGAGTTGAGTGTATATCCAGAGTAGAGGCCAAATTCCGAAGCAAGGGAACATATTTCTGGGAAGGCAGAAGCAGGAGAATCTGTGGCAATGGCGATATCGTCTGCATATAGGAGAGTTTTGACGTGATGATTGATTGTAAGAGGTATAGAGTTAATTAACCTAGAGTTGCGGAGATGAGTTGCAAAGGGTTCTAAATATAGTGCAAAGAGTGCAGGAGACAGTGGGCATCCCTGGCGTGTTCCGCGTTGGATGTGGAATCGAGCGGAGGGATGACCATTGACAATAACCGCAGCTTGAGGGCACACATATAAAGCTTGTACTGCTTGAATGAAACGAGGAGGAAATCCAAATCTGTGTAATACGTCCCAAAGGAACGATCAGCGGACCAAATCAAAAGCCTTACGGGCATCCAAAAAAAAGTGCCAAGGGGTTACCTGTAGAGTGTGAATAATCAATAAGTGTCATAACAAGATTAGTGTGCGCTGTTGTGTCACGGCCTGGGACAAAGCCGTGTTGGTCGCTTGGGACCAAAGTAAGGAGAATGCTGTTAAGACGGGTGGCCAGAATTTTGGAATAGATTTTAGAGTCACAGTTGATAAGTGTAATTGGGCGAAAATTGCCACACTGAAGAGGGTCTTTATTTTTTTTTAAAAATGCAATAATGTTTGATTGTGCCCAAGTCGCGGGTGCGTGTCCAGTGCTGAATATGTGCTGAAATAATAAAAGGAGGGGATGCTTTAGCTGAGAAAAAAAAATCTGAAAAAATTCAACAGGGATGCCATCTTCCCCGGTAGCCTTGGCAGAGGGAAGCGAGGTAATGGCTTCCAAAATTTCCGTCTCATTAATAGCTTGGGCAAGCATTGTTTGATTATGAACCGACATCTTGGGTACAATAGTATTGGAGATGTAATGATCGTAAGGATGAGTGTCAGCATAGAGGTGTGCATAAAAGTCCCGAAAAACAGATGTGATGGCTGATGGCTGGTCGACTACTTGGCCGTGTACATCGGTTATTCTGTGTATGCGATTAGAGTGAGGGTTCTCTTTTGATAGGTTAGCTAGATAATGGCCAGATTTTTCACCTGCTTCAATCCGCTGTATTTGTTGTGTGAATATGCCTTTTTGTGCACTGGATGAGTAGCGAGTATCGATCGAAGATCGGGCATTAATTAACTGAGTGTAAATTTCGGGAGACTGATTCAGGGCATGAAGATGTTCAAGGGTCCTAATCTGGGCCCATAAAGCCTGCTCTTCAAGGTTATGTTGTTTATGAATATGTTGACAGAAGGTGGTAATCCACCCTCTGGCAGTGGCTTTAAATGCGTCCCAGACAATATCAATTGATGCAGTATTTAAATTATTCAGAAAAAATTCGGCGATCGGCCCAGAAATCTGTAAAATAAAGTCAGGATTTTTCAAAAGTTTGCGTTCGAGTGTCCAGCGACGGGGTTGTGTGATGTTGGGAGCATTGGAGAGAGAAAGTGTGAGTAAAATTGGGGAGTGGTCAGTAATTGCAATTCCCATGTTGGTTAGGTTAGTATTGGGTAACAAGTTTTTGGAAGTAAACGCCATATCAAGATGTGAGTATGTATGGTGGCGATGTGAATAGAATGTATAGCCATGAATACCGGGGTTACATTTTCTCCAGACATCAACAATTCCCATAGAGACACATAATTTTGCAAGGGACTGAACAGCTTTAGGGCGGGATTGGCGAGTGTTGGTACCAGACCGGTCTAATTGGGGATCAAGGGTTAGATTGAAGTTACCAATACAAATCAAACTGCCCGAGAGTTGACCAAGCTGAGCTTCTAAACGAAAAAAAAAATGTGGGGTCGTCAAAATTCGGGGCATATATAGAACAAAAGTTCAAAACTTCGTTAAGGTATTTACATTGTATAATGACCCAGCGACCATGTGTATCACGATAGGTGTGGAGAGGTTGGAGATCGGGGTGAATCAATACAATGGTGATGCCACAGCTATCGTGTGTATAAGTGCTGGAGGAAACAAAATAGCCCCAATGTTTAAAAGTCGTGCAGTCACTCGGGAGCATGTGTGTCTCTTGGAGACAAACCAGATCGGGACGTTGACTGCGGATATATAATTGGATTTTGGAGCGTTTGGTCCGTGTGCCCAGGCCATTTACATTCCAGCTGAGTATCTTAAGTTTTGGTGGCATTATAGAAACAAGTAACAATGTCAATTCGAAGAATAATTGTCAAATTATACATACATAAATCAAACAACATGCCAACATTTTTGTGTGCTTTACCCCTGGTTTGTCGCACAAAAACCAGGGCTTGCCACCCTCCCCACCCATTGACACTGGGACCAAGAGCCGCCTCCCAGTGGCAACCCAACCATATTGACCAGACTTTCCACAGCATGGTGGAGGGGGGGGGGAAGAGGGAAACTCATTCACCTCACCGTCCGGGGGAGAGGATTGAATCATCAGGAGTTTCTATTAAAGTCATAGAAATTGATCAAATTAATTCCTAATAAGTAGTAGAAAGTAAGGGGGCAAAAAAAGAAAAATGGTTGACGAGACATGATTAGCTACAGGTTAGGCAGTTCGATCTATGGTTCTAGATGGCATTAATACAAGGAGAGACGTTGCTAGGATTAATAATGTTAGAGGGCCCAGGGTCCTGAGCTAATAGAGAGATCTGGTGTAGCAGGTCTTGTGCAGCAGAAGTAGTACGGATAGTAGAGGTGCCCCTTTGCCACTTGACTTTGAGTGAGATAGAACGTTGCAGCCAGGCCTCTGCACCCACGGCTTTGAATTTGGGAATCAAGCATTTAAGCTCCCAACGGCGTTTTGATGCACGGGGGCCTTCATGAGGAAGAATGAAATAAGTGTAGGAATCGACGGGGATGTTAGTCCGTTCTTTGGCAAGGGACAGGACTCGTTCTCTAATGTTGAAAGTACGAAAATTAATTATAATAGGTCGAGGAGTCTCTCGTTTTGAATCACTAACGCGAGGAGATCGATGAGCTCGTTGTATGTCAGCACAAATTTCGTTTCCAAGAGAATTATCAACTAAAGATTTATTAAGCAGTTCAGAAACCAATGTTAGTAAGTCTGTTGTTCCGCCCTCAGAGCCCTCAGGAATGTTCATTAGTTTAAGGTTATTCAGACGAGAGCGGGTTTCCAAATATTCAAGATCAAATTCAATCTGATCCAGACGAGATTGGTTGGCTGTGATGTTAGTTGTGTTAGTTTGGAGAGACTGCTGAAGTGACTGTAACTGAAGCTCATGAACCGAGATAGACTTTGCAACAGAGTCCATAGTAGATTGAGCATTGTCAAGAGATTCCTGCATCGAGTGGAGACCGTGAACCAAAGGATGCAGACTGTGCTCAAGTCTGAATTCGAATTCCTGTGCCAGTTCCCTGTGGGATTGTAGAATGGCTGAGAGAATAGCTTGGGTGTCAGCCGATTTGTTGGGAAACAGCGGCATCTGCTGGCTTGAATGGGAAACTGCAGGTGGCTGAAGAGCAGACTGCTGTGGAGGGGTCTCATCCACGGACTTGTTGTTACTGAGCGTAGCGGCGGCAGCAGAGCAGCATTGAGACGCCAGGAGAGGAGAGGCCGCCGGAGCGGAGTCGGGCTTCTGCCCCGCCGAAGAGTTTTGCAATGGCAATGTTCCACTAAGGCAGCAGGTAGCAGATGCAGTAGAGTCGCGCAAGAGAAGAGATCCCTCGGGCAATGATGAGGCGGCTGCCTGGGGTGGATCCATGAGCGGGGATGGGAGACGTAAATTGGATGTTTTGAAGGCAGCCCACAGCTCTGGCAGGCTGCCATGTCGCGTTCCGGGCCATACCTGCTCCGGCAGGGAAGGAGGGTCCGAGGTAAGGTCCCTGGTGCAGGGGGACGATGAGTTTGGCGCTGCGGTTGTTGCTAGCTGTGACGCCAATACTGAAGGGGTGCGGACATCATTATCAGGCTGGTGTAGTATTTTGGAGGAGCTCTGCAGAGGTGTAGGTTGTTTCTCTTTGGTAAGAGTTGCAGGGCGGTTATTTTCATCAGCAAGTTTATCCGCGTTCGAGAGCTCCATAGCAGCCAGTTTATCATATGTGCGCCCAGAGACAGATTTCTTTCGCCGGCCCATGCGTGGTAGCTGCCGAAAGTCATACACCCGGCGGGGGGGTACGGGTCGGGCTGCGTCCAGCCACAATGCTTAGTGCAAAAGGTCAGGAGCTTGTAGATATGTAGCTTGTGGATATGTGCAGGGAGCCAATTAGCCAGATATAGCGCCGTGAGTCCAGGGAGCAGTGGAGAGAAGGAGCTGCACGTCTACTCCCGACGGACGGTGGAGGCAGAATGACCGAAGGGTGCGGCTAGCCAGCGGCCATCTTTTCCCCCCAAAAAGTCACTTGAATGTCCCATTGGCTGCAAAGAACAATGCACATTGTGGGATACCTTCATTATATAAATGATATTGTGCTCAGGAGTGAATTTATACAATAAAGACTGGGAGAAGCTCCAACTAATGATGTGGAAGGGACATGGAAGACAGCAGAATCTGAAAGGCTATGTCATTTGCTGTGCAGGTCCCTTGATACTTTGGAAGCCAAGGTGTCCTCCTGCCCTAAACATTTGATCTATAGAAAGCTGCTACACCTAAAATGTATAAGAATATAAAATCTAAGATCACTTAAAGGGGTATTTCCTTTAAATGTTTCAAGCTTGTGTTCTACAATTGAAGTTTCTAAACTTGATGCTGCAGTAAGGAAAAAAGGCTTAATGTAACGAAAGGCCAAATATCTCTAAAGTACATGGCATTACATTACAGAAGCGGGCAAGCTTACTTTCAGAAACCATGATCAACAGTCATTTTTTGTTTTTAAACATTTAATTGAAATTGAAACTTTAGAAGAGAAGTAATAACAATTAACAATGAAGCATTAACCTAATAATCAACCCCTATATATGTACCCCCCAAAAAACAACAAAAGAACTTCTGAGTGAAAAATACACTCACTAAATCTAAATATGAATGGCATTTTTTTTGCCAATATAGCCTCAAAGGGAGGCAGATCTTATTGATGTTCCGGTGTCCAATTATCTCGCTTTGCCTCTAACGTCTCTGTGATTTCAGTTTTGATGTCCGATTGCAATGGGACAAAGTTGTTTCCTAGAAAATAAGAGTCAATATAAAATTACATAAGGTTACTGCAAAAATAAACATAATAAATTAAAATACAGTCATAAAATCTCTCCCCATGTAGAGAAGTACAACGCCATTAGTGTTGCCCCTTGAACACAATCTCAGCCTACTCTACATTTCTCTCAAACTCTAAGGTGTGGAAACAAGAGTCGGGGCAGGTTGGACGGGCACGACCTATTCAAATGTGAACAAGTCATAACAGTCAGGAAAAGTTGCCATGCGTAGCGCACGCATGAGGCTTGCTGAACTACAATACCAGAAAATGGTAAACATGGTAAAACCCCTAAGACATAAGCCTTGATGCAACCCTGGGAGCTGTATAGCTGGCAAACCAGTGATGTAGGCTTGCAATGCAACCAAGGGTCTTGGGCACATCTGTAACCCCCCAGGGACTTGAGTTGCAATGCAACACGGACATGCCAGGGTCATGAACACAGTTAGAATTTATAAACAAAACCTGGGACTTGAATAGCCTTAACCTAACAATAAGAAATAATTGGTGTTCAGCCTTATGAGTTGATGGGTCTACAGTGCAACCTGAGAACTTAAAGCTTAGAACCACCATGGCACTTGATAGAAACAGCACAATCAATCCTGGTAACTAACTGATCACAACTTAGAGACTTGTGAAAATAACGCAACCCCAGTCCCTGGGGCCCACAGTGGGACCCCGGAAAATAGGATGACAGTCTAGTTCTAGAACTTGCACTCACACACACTGTTCATCCCTAACACTAAAGGCTGAAAACACAAGTTGGTGTCTGAGACACACAGCAAAACTCTTGGAACTTGTGCCAACAGTTGGAGGACTTTGTGCTTTCAGCACACTCCCAGGACATAGGTGGTACCCAGCCGATAACACCGATCTCCCACATACTACTTTCAGATGTGTTTTTGTTTCTGTTCTACCCATACTGCTACCATACAGTATTCAATCTGAGCCTCTTTACAAATATTTCACAATGCCTTTCACTTGCACACTGAATGTCTCCTACACACAGTGTCATATTCTTCCCCTTTACCTGCTGAGAGTGGCTGGACAGACAGGTGGAGGCACAGCGATTAAATACAGATGATCATCATAAGAGGTGATGCGAATACCTGGAAGAGAAGAGTAGGGAAGTGTGAAGGGGATACTCAACTCTTGTAATCACAGTGAAGAGATAGCACAATCCCACAAGGATTACAAGCACACAAATAGGGACATACCAGTTATTTCTCAGGGTGTCCATTAAGTCTAGAGCCACAAACAGTAAAATACTCTTGAAGTAAGGGTGAAAATTTGGCATAGCAGCTGGTGCTGCTTTGTGTTTTTCTGGGAAAGTTGATAAATTGTTATGTGCCTCATATCACATATCTAGAATGAAATGGGAGTGTTAAATATGTGCAATGGAAATAATTTGAATATAATATGCTGTCTAGTACTATTCCAATACTGGATTTTCCATCATAGTTTCTGTTCTATGGTAACATCCACTGGTAAATGGTTCAAAGGATATCATTCTGAAGAAGGAGTTGGCAGCTCCCACTGTAAGGCCATGGGTAATTTGTCCCAGAATGTGCCAATTATAAGTAACTAGTGTATATACCCATCCTAGGATGCGCAAACAGAGGGTGCTTGGCAAGACTGTCCTCCTCCCCTTCTCCCCACTCGCTCCTGCACCCCACCATCTCCCACAGCGCACTCCCTCTTTCACCTCAACATCCTCGCTACCCCCTGCAGCATAGCCCATCTCCACCATGTCCCCGCGGCACACTCCCTCTTTCACCTCAACATCCTCGCTACCCCCCTGCAGCATAGCCCATCTCCACCATGTCCCCGCGGCACACTCCCTTAGCCACCACGTCAGCCTCCCACTGCAGCGCAGTCCACCTATCTTGTTTATTCCATCCTGCCATCACTATCGATCTGTGTCTCCCTTGCAGCAGATCCCTTCTCTCCATCTCTGTCGGGCACCCCTCCTCCTCCACTTCCTACAGCTCACCCTTCCTCTCGCTTTCCCCCTCCTGGGGCTCCCGCTTGCTCCTCCTTTCTCCCTCATCCCCCTCCTCCCTGCGACACCCTTCTTCTCCCCTTCCTCCCTACCTCTCCTTCTCCCTGCCTCCCTGCAATACATCCGTTCCCTCCTCCCTGCAGCCCACCTCGCCTTCCCTTCCTTTATGTTGAAAAACCCCTCCCCTCTTCCTCCCCACAGTGCACCCATCAACACCCCTTTGTCCCTGCAGTCCACGCCCCTTCCTCCCTGCAGCGCAAGTCTCCTCCCAAACTCCTCCCTGCCCCGTGCCTCTCCTCCAGCACACCCCTCTTCGTTTCAGTTCACCCCTCTTCGCAGTCCTCCCTGAAGTACACCTCTCCTCCCCCTCCCTGTTGTGTACCTCTCCTCCCCCACCCTGCTGTGTACCTCTCCTCCCCTTCATCCCTGCAGAGCACCTCTTCCTACTCCCTACTCCCTGCTGCATACCTCTCTTCTCCCTCCTCTCTATAGCACACCCCTCCTCTCCTCCACTGCAGTTCACCACTCCTCCCCTTCCACTTCCCTCCTCCCTGCAGTGCACCCCTCCTCCCTGCAGCACACCTCCTCCACAAAAGTCCCAAGCCGCACCAGCATAGGCCACTAACACTCTCCTGCTGGCAGCTTTGTTCTCTGTTCCTGCGTTGTCAATGATGGAAAGCAGGAGGTGGGGCGTCAGCGTCAGCCATGCCCTCTGCACCGAACCCCGGGCGGGGGGGTCATGGCTAACCCTGGCACCCCGCCGACTGATTCTAAAGTTGTACACCTGGGCTTATGCCAAACACTGGCCAGCTGGAGGTGTGGCTAACACCAAGCCCCACTTCCAGCCATCCGCTTTAGCCACAGACCGATAGATGAGGTGGCTTTTATATGTAAAAGCTGAAGATACTTTTTAAGAGGTTTTGATTAGATCACCTTTTGAGAGTATTTTCATTCCATGAATGGACCATATGTCTGTGAGCCTTAGAGCCATGGGCAATAATAAGGTGTATGGATAGTCTTTTCTAACCCTGCAAATATGAATTAGGATTATTACTCATAGCTCTAAGGCTAACAGACATATGGTCCATTCATGAAATGAAAATACTCTCAAAAGGTGGTCTAATCAAAAGCCCTTAAAAGTTCTCTTCAACGTTGGAGTAAATTACTTATAATTTGCACATTGTTGGACAAATTACACGTGGCCTTACAGTGGGAGCTACCGATTCCTTCATCAGAATAATATCCGTTGAACCATTTAGCGTTGATT
Source organism: Desmognathus amphileucus (assembly GCA_032360725.1). Classification (NCBI taxonomy): domain Eukaryota; kingdom Metazoa; phylum Chordata; class Amphibia; order Caudata; family Plethodontidae; genus Desmognathus; species Desmognathus amphileucus. The sequence continues at coordinate 1,075 of JAUCMQ010000124.1, read as the reverse complement.
GTTCCGGTACCACAATTGGTGGAATCGTAGCACCCCACAAGAATAATTCATGACACAAATGAACCTTGAGCAACATTGTTTATATTTCCATGGCAACATCCATAACCTATCATTCATTCCCCTGTGTACTGCTGCTGTTTTGCTGCAATGCCTGTTCTCTCTTGCTTCCTTGTTAGTTTGCATTTTATAAAACCCAATTTATACAGGAGATCAACAGGCTGACTGGAGCCCAAGTAATGGGCTTTCTATGGGAGGGACAACCTTGAATATATAGAGATTGGGCTAATGCAGCCACATTTTATGAATTCACAAAAACAATAGGTCTGCAAGGGAGTGCACCGATCTAGTAGTTCGGGTCAGTTAACCGGCCCAGGTACACTGGGAAAGTGAAAAGGGAGTGGCCATCCCTCAGTTTGTATGGAATAGGTGAGAAGCTGTTTAAATTTTAAAGCTACGAGAACGAAGAGTGTGATCTGAAGAGCAGGACACGCACTGCAGCCCTGGTGGCATATTATTCCTGAACACCACAAAAGTCCTGCATTTAAATGACCACACCCACCAGGGTGATGCAGATGAAGCTGAAATTTTTTTTGAATTGATCAAGAGAGAATCTTTACAATATATTTAGCATATGTAATGCTAACTCATCTAAACAAAAGTGTGAAAAAGTAACAATACATGAGATAGATAAAGACACCCCCGGACCAAATAACAACAAGCATTAGTAATGCAATACCTTTTCGGAATTTATTTTAAAAACTGAAGGGCACTGCTAAGGGGTGCTCAGTAGCACCCCTTAGTAGTGCTCAGCATTTTTTGGAGCAGTAATTTTTTGTAACTTTTGGGGCCAGAAGAGCCCCGGATGCAGACAGGGCCACCCACGGGTGGCCCTCTCTGCAACGGGACACTTCTTGCCCCAAAAACTCTCAAATAAGTAATGGGCACAGCTAAAGGGAATTCCCTTAGCAGTGCCCACTACTTATTTTTCTACATTTAGAGTCAGAAGTGCCTTGTGGCTCTCTCTGCAACGGGGCACTTCTGGGCTCAAATCTGCCCAAATGCCCACTGGGCACTG
>JAUCMQ010000123.1:0-10066 GCA_032360725.1 Desmognathus amphileucus | reverse complement strand
AAATTACGAGTGTAATATGATGCTAGAAGTATGGAAATGTCGGTAATACTGACATTTCCATTACCATCATATTACAACATAAATACCGACATGCAAATTTCAGTATTTATGTCAGTAATATGGAGAAAATTAACAACAGCTATGTAGCTGTTGTTAATTTTCTAAAATCACCCCTGGTACCCCCAAACAAAAGGGGCAACACAGGGGTGAGTTAATTCTGCCCCAGGATGGCCTGGGCAGAATTAATTGTTTCACCCCAGCCCAATTAAATGTGCCTTATTGGCACTTTTAATGGACTGGAGTGAAACAGTCGGAAAATGCTGGATGACAAATTTTGTCATCCAACATTTAATGACATTTTCTAGTTGAAAATGTCGGTATTTGTAAAAATGTCGGTATTACTGACATTTTTTACTGATACCGACCATTTCAACTTGTATTCTAGTGGTAACCAGATCAACCAGGTGTCGGTAAAAATGTCAAGAATTTATTGCTGACATTTTTACAGCCAAACTCGTAATCAGGTTCTTGGTCATGGATGTCCAGGTGAGGCGCCGTCTTACCTACCATCAGCTTCTACCACTGCTTTCGGTCTGCTTAAATTACGTTATACAGCTCTTTTGGGCGCACCCACTTTCATATGAGAAGTATAGTTTTCACTGCACAGAAGACTGTTTTCCACCCTCATTTTAACCGCCATATTGTTATGGTGTATTTAATTGCCTTCTTCCCTGCTGTTACACTGCTTTCTAATGCAGTCTGCTACACCGCACTGACGAGGCCCAGTGTTGCATCCAGCAATACTTCCGGTTGCGCCCGGAAGAGACCCGACCGGGGGGGAGAGAATAGAGTTCCGGGTCACGGCGCTTGGCACCATTCGGGAGTGAGAAATAAAGGAGATAACACGCACCTTCATGCCTCCGTGTTTCCTTGAGCAGGTTCCAACACCTGACTCAAATTGGCGACGAGGACGGGATCAGGGACACCCAGGGTCCGCCCGCAGACACCGGGCCTTCGCCGACATCCAGGCGAGGCATGCTGCTGACTCCCGAAGTCGCATATAGCCACGCCGCGCAGGCCCTGCACCGGCCCGCAATCACGCGGCGAGCACGCCCGCGCTCACGAACACCGCGGTAGGCTCCAGCGGTGCCCCCGGGGCATCCACACGCCCGCGACGTGAAGCTCCACGCCCGCGCGTCAACAAGGCGGCGCCGAGCGACGTCCAGCGGGAGAAGACTGTGCGGGCCTCCATGTGCACGCTCGCTCCGTGTATGGGGCAGGAACACTGCGCTGTGCACGTGAGCAGGGCCGCTGCGTGAGTCGCAGGCAGCATCCAGCCAGGCCACCCGCCTCCCCAGCACCAGCTTCCCCACCCCTGGCCCAGACCACGCATGCCAGGCACGCCAGGGCCTCCTGGGGAACTTGCAGCTGCAGGGGTGTCCACGAGTGGACCACCATCCAGGCCTGTAAAGGAAGAGGAAGAAGCAGATCATTCTGAAGGAGGGCCACCGATCACCACGGAGACAGGACGAATATCGCCCTCATCTTCAGACGACGAATCCCCGAATAGACCTTCGGCAGAGCTGATGGCATCCATTACTCAACCGCCTCCATTCCTTGAGAATCCCGGTAAGCCACCTGTGCGCTGGACGCTATGGAGAAGGAAATTCCTAACGTATCTGGAAGCCATGGGGGGCGAAGGGTTCTCCCCACGCAGGAAACTGTCGATGTTGGAACATTGCCTAGGCACCGAGAGGTTGGACATGTTAGATCACCTACCACCAGCACCGGTGGCTGAGGGACAACAAGTCGATGTATTCCACGTGGCACTGGGTAAATTACAGCGACAATTTGGGGAAAAAACGAACATTATAGTGGAACGACACCATTTCATCACAAGGGCACAGCGAACCGGCGAATCTGCGCAAGATTATCTGATTGCACTGCGCACGCTGGCCTCGTCGTGTGAGTATGGTGATGTAGTTGATGAGATGATAAGAGATGTGTTCGTGGGCCACACATCCAATACCAGAATACAAGAGAAATGTCTTATGCAGGACCATCTGAACCTAGAACAAGTTGTAAAAATTACTGAAAGGTTGGAGCACACCACTGCTCGATTACAAACCATGAAGATAAAGGAAGAGCCCAAGGTGGGAGAAGTCCATGTAGTCCGCCCGAAAACACGTCAGCTCAAGGCGGGAAGTAAAGCAGACGCTGCAGTTGGGTACAAAAGTAAAGGGAAGCCCAGACCGTGCTACAGGTGTGGCTCTACGGAGCATGTGGCGAGCGACGATATCTGCCCTGTGTGGGACGTCCATTGTTCATTTTGTAAAAAACGTGGACATTACGCCAAAGTTTGCCAAGCTGCCCGCGAGCAGAGGAAGAAATCGTGCAACACGGTTGAGGAACCCAACGAGGAAGATCATGAAGAGAACTTGGCATGCAATACCGTCGCAAACCCGGCGGTTAGCCACAAACCCAGGTTCATACTACAAATAAATGCACCCACTGTGGCCGACACGGAAGAGGGACCCATGTGTTTGCTGTCAGTCAATGGGGTGAACATGTGGATTCTGATAGATTCGGGGTCGCCCTACACCATGTTGAATGAACGAACTTTCAAATCACTGCCCAACACCACCTTGTTTCCTCCAGAGATTAATCCAACAGGCTACGGGGGAACATTCATTGGCATGGTGGGCAGGGCCAATATCAAGCTCGAATTTGAAGGTCGGTCTACAGAAGCCCGCGTACATGTCACCACCAAAGGAAAAAACTTATTGGGGTGGTCACATCAGGGGGCACTAGGCATGGTTCTACGCCCAGGCACCGAAAGGTGTGTATCCACCGTACAGGTCTGCACTGCGGAACAAATAGTGGATGCCTTCCCGGATGTGTTCTCCGACGAATTGGGCTGCCTCAATGACTTTGCCCACAAGATTCGACTAAAGGGGGATGCCGAACCAGTAGTCCACAAAGTAAGAGACATAGCTATGCGAAAACGGCAAGGACTGAAGGCCGAATTGCACAAGCTGTTGAGCCAAGGGGTGATAGAGCCTATCGAGGCTTCTGAATGGCTGTTCCCCATCGTGCTCTTGACCAAGCCCGATCTCACACTGCGATTATGTGTGGACCTCACAGATCTGAACAAGCAAATATGGGTGGACCGGCACCCCATGCCCAAGATCAATGAGCTGCTCAACTCGATTCACGGTGCCAACCGTTTCTACGTCATAGATTTGAGTTCGGCTTATCATCAAATACCTCTCCACGAGGATTCTCAACACCTAACGTCATTCATCACCCCTGAGGGTGCATTCCGTTATAAAAGGATGCCTTTTGGGTTGGCATCCGCCAGCGCTGTTTTCCAAAGAGCGATGTCCACCATTCTGAAGGGCATCCCACAAACGCTGTGTTTTCAAGATGACATTTTGCTGTATGGTGTTTCTGAAGACGAGCATAATGCCATACTAAGAAGAGTGCTGGAGAGGTTGAAGACACACGGTCTCACGGTGAAACGTTCCAAATGCCAAATAAACGTGGACGCGGTACAGTACCTGGGGCACCGGGTATCTGGCAAAGGGGCCACCCCCAGTCCTTCGTTGGTACAAGCCATCGCTGAAGCTCCTGAGCCAGAAGACAAGGACACTCTGAGGTCGTTCTTGGGTTTAAGTGAGTTCTACCACCGATTTGTTCCTAACTTTTCAGCGCGCTCAGACAAACTGAGAGAACTCTTGAAGAAGAATGCGGAGTTCTGTTGGTCCGAGGAATGCCGCACTGCTTTTCAAGACATCAAGAAGGGTATCAAGGAAGCGATTGCCCTCACAGCATTCGATGCGGAATGTCAGACCATAATAACCACAGACGCCAGCCTACGGGGTATCGGAGCCACCATGTCGCAGGTCCAAGGTGGTGTCGAGAAAGTAATTGGTTTCGCTTCCAGAGCACTCACCGAGCCAGAGAAGAGGTACTCCACCATTGAGCGAGAGGCCCTCGCCTGTTGGTGGGCCATAACTCACTTCAGGACATATTTATGGGGTGCACCGTTCGTTTTGCGCACCGATCACAGACCCCTGGTTGGCCTGTTGACTACCAATGGTTCTGCGAGAGCAACACCCCGCATCGAGAATTGGTATCACCGCATGTTGGACTACCAGTTCCACATCGAATACGTGCCGGGGGCGCGGAACCAGCAGGCTGACTGTATGTCGCGTTTGCCATTAGGTGGTGAGGACTCAGTTCAAAATGTTGTTCCCCTCAATGGTGATGAAGGGGAAGGATCTGTATTGGGATGTGTGCAGTCAGTGGCCCTCAGTGAGGAGGAGTGGATAAGTGCCTGTGAGAGTGATGAGAGTTTCCAACGCATTAGCAAATATTGTGTGGAAGGATGGCCGAGGTCTTGCAGGTCGTTAGAAGAAGACCTCCAAGCGTATTGGAACATAAGGGATGAATTCAGTATCCAAGGAAAAGTGCTCATGCGAGCAGACAGACTAGTGGCCCCCAGAAGCTTGCGCGCTAGGCTCTTGACCATGGCTCATGAAGGTCACAAGGGAATTAGTGCACTCAAGCGTACCATTAGAGCAACCTTTTGGTGGGAAGGCGTTGATAAGGATGCCGAGCGATACGTACGAGAGTGTCGAGCATGTAGCATAGCAGACAAGTCAGAGGTGGTGAGGAAGACTCCCTTGGCTCCCGTTCCTGTACCCAGTCAAGTGTGGGATACGTTAGGGATGGACATAGTGGGACCCATCAGTACCTTAGGCGAGTCAACCTTATATGCCATTACATTAATTGACTACACTTCCAAATGGCCTGAAGTTCAGTTTTCCACCAGTGTAGATACCAGTACCGTCATTGCCTTTCTAAGGGGTGTTTTTGCCAGAGAAGGGGCACCCAAATGCATCATCACCTACAACGGTGTCCAATTTGTGTCCAGGGAGATGCAAGAGTTTTTGAAAGGCATGGGGATCAAACATAAATGCACCTCCTTATATCACCCACAATGCAATGGGTTAGTGGAGAGACTAAACAGATCCCTGAAGGACAATCTCCAATTGTCCATCAGGAGTGGGGAGGATTGGAAGGCCAACGTGCAGTCTTGGATGTGGGGAGTTCGCACGGCTCCCAACAAAATAGTGGGGTACAGTCCATTCCAGATGATGAGAGGCAGGATGGCAGGGGGACCCCTCCGTCCTGCATGGATGATGGAGGACAGTAGGGTAGCAGTGAACTGGAAGGCGGTGGCGGAGGCGTACACCGACAACCAGAAAAAATACAAAATACAGTTCGATCGGAGACGCGCCACCATCCAACCCAAAGAATGGGTGATAGGCGACGTCGTCAAAATAAAAGTGCCGTGGAAGGTGAAGAAAGGTGAAAGCAAATTTATGGGGCCCTTTGTGGTGAGGGAGGTGGGCCAGAAGCACATCACCACTTCAGAAGGCAAAAAGTGGAGCATGGATGTGGTAGTAAGGGACACCGATGAAAGCCAGGTTGCCTACAACGCTGAATGTATGGAAAATGATGAGTGGGAAGTGGCAGAGAATAGTGAGGAAAGAGTGGAAGAAAGCGAGGCAACCATGGGATCCATGGTGGAGAGTGAGGATGCAGGTGCAAGTCAGAAAAGTTCACCAACCAATCGCAGGACAATAAGATTGCCTGCCAGATTTCGAGATTATGTTATGAATTGATCTGTTTTGTTCAAGGGGGGAGATGTGTTGCATCTGGGACTGCTTCCGGCTGCGCCCGGAAGAAGTCCAGACTGGTGGTGATAGAGTTCCGGTTCCTGGCGCTTGGCGCCATTCTGAGAGAGGAAATAAAGGAAATCACACGCACCTCTCTGCCTCCGCGCATCCTTGAGCTGGGTTCCAACACCCTAACTCAATTGGCGACGAGGACGGGATCAGGACACAGGGTCCACCCGCAGATTCACCGAGCCTCTGCCGACATCAGGGCGGGGCTTGCCGCCGGCTCATCGGAGCCACATCCAGCCGCGCCACGCGTGTGCTCCACACAAGCCACGCACCCGCGCGGCAGGCCACCCATGCCGTGCGATGCCGCGGGAGGCTCCAGCGGCTCCCCCGGGGCGTCTCCACGCCCGTGACGCAACGCCTCACGGCTCGCGCGCCAACCAGGCGGCGCCGAGCCGGCCTCCAGCCGGGAGACGGCGAAGGCCGTGCGGGCCTCAAACCTTGCACGCCCGCTCCCTGCACAGGCGCAAGGGAGACCGCGCCATACGCGTGTGCGGAGGCCGCGACCGCAGGTCTTAAGCGGCACCCCAGCAGACAGCCCACCTCACCAGTGCTGGCCTCCCTGCAACTTGCCCAGGACAACGCATGCCAGGCACACCGGAGCCTCCAAAAGAACCTGCAGGTGCAGGGGTGTCCACAAGTAAGCCGCCGTCTGGGCCTGTGAAGGAGGAAGAAGAGGCAGATCGCTTTGAAAGTGGGCCACCACCCGCCGCAGTGACAGGACGAATACCGTCTTCATCTTCAGACGACGAGTCCCCGAATAGACCTTCGGCAGAGCTGATGGCGTCCATCATACAACCACCCCCGTTCCTCGAAAATCCCGGTAAGCCACCTGTGCGATGGACGCTGTGGAGAAGAAAATTCCTAACGTATTTGGAGGCCATGGGGGGCGAAGGGTTCTCCCAACGCAGGAAACTGTCGATGTTGGAACATTGCCTAGGCACCGTGGGGTTGGACATGCTAGATCACCTACCACCAGCACCGGTGGCTGAGGGGCAACAGGTTGATGTATTTCAAACCGCACTGGGTAAACTACAGCGCCAGTTTGGTGAAAAAACGAACATTATAGTGGAACGTCACCACTTCATCACAAGGGCACAGCGACCCGGCGAGTCCGCGCAAGATTATCTGATTGCACTGCGCACGCTGGCGTCGTCGTGCGAATATGGTGATGTAGTTGATGAGATGATACGCGACGTGTTCGTGGGCCATACATCCAATGCCAGAATACAAGAGAAATGTCTCATGCAGGACAATTTGAATCTAGAACAAGTTGTGAAAATCACAGAGAGATTGGAGCACACTACTGCTCGACTACAGACTATGAAGATAAAAGAGGAAACCAAGATGGGGGAAGTCCATGCTGTCCGCCCGAAAACACGTCAGCCCAAGGTGGGAACAAAAGCAGATACAGCAGTCGGTTCCAAAAGCAAAGGGAGGCCCAGACCGTGCTACAGGTGTGGTTCCACTGAGCATGTAGCGAGCGACGATATCTGCCCGGCGTGGGACGTCCATTGTTCGTTTTGTAAAAAACGTGGACATTACGCCAAGGTCTGCCAAGCTGCCCGCGAGCAGAGGAAGAAATCATGCAACACGGTTGAGGACTCTATTGAGGGAGACCAAGACGAGAACTTGGCATGCAATACCATCGCAGCTCCGGCGGTCAGCCACAAGCCCAGATTCGTGCTACAAATAAACGCACCAAATGTGGCCGACACTGAGGAGGGTCCTATGTGTTCGCTGTCAGTCAACGGAGTGAGCATGTGGATACTGATAGATTCAGGATCGCCTTATACCATGTTAAATGAACGAACTTTCAAATCACTGCCCAACACCGCCTTATTTCCCCCAGAGATAAATCCCACTGGCTACGGGGGGACGTTTATAGGCATGGTGGGCAGGGCAAACGTCAAGCTCGAATTTGAAGGTCGGTCTACGGAGGCCCGTGTGCATATCACCACCAAAGGAAAAAACCTCTTGGGGTGGTCGCACCAGGGGGCATTAGGCATGGTATTGCGCCCAGGTACTGACAGGTGTGTGTCCACCGTACAAGTATGCACTGCGGAGCAAATTGTGGAGGCCTTCCCGGAAGTGTTCTCCGATGAGTTGGGTTGCCTCAAAGATTTCACCCACCGGATTCGCCTCAAAGGGGACGCTGAACCAGTAGTCCACAAAGTAAGAGACATAGCTGTGCGGAAAAAGCAAGGGCTGAAGGCTGAATTGCATAAGTTGTTGAGACAGGGGGTAATAGAGCCGATCGAAGCCTCTGAATGGCTGTTCCCCATCGTGCTCTTGACCAAATCCGATCACTCACTGCGATTATGTGTGGACCTCACTGATCTGAACAAACAAATATGGGTGGATCGGCACCCCATGCCCAAGATCACTGAGCTGCTAAACTCTATTCACGGCGCGGACCGCTTCTCAGTAATAGATTTAAGCTCGGCTTATCATCAAATCCCGCTCCACGAGGATTCACAACACCTAACTTCCTTCATCACCCCAGAGGGCGCATTTTGTTATAAAAGGATGCCGTTTGGGTTGGCATCGGCCAGCGCTGTCTTTCAAAGAGCGATGTCCACCATCTTGAAGGGCATCCCGCAAACACTGTGCTTTCAAGATGACATTTTGCTGTACGGAGTTTCCGAAGACGAACATAATGCCATACTGCGGAGAGTACTGGAGAGGTTGAAGATGCACGGTCTCACGGTGAAACGTTCAAAATGCCAAATTAACGTGGATGCGGTACAGTACCTGGGTCATCGAGTCTCTGGCAAGGGGGCCACCCCCAACCCTTCCTTGGTACAGGCCATCGCCGAAGCTCCTGAGCCAGACGACAAAGACACATTGAGATCATTTTTGGGATTAAGCGAGTTCTACCACAGATTCGTACCCAACTTTTCAGCGCGATCCGACAAACTGAGGGAACTCTTGAAGAAGAATGCGGAGTTTTGTTGGTCCGAAGAATGCCGAAATGCCTTTCAAGACATCAAGGATGGTATCAGGAACGCAATTGCACTCACCGCATTTGATGCGGAATGCGAGACCATCATCACAACGGACGCCAGCCTACGCGGGATTGGGGCTACCATGTCACAGGTCCAAGACGGTGTCGAGAAGGTAATTGGTTTCGCTTCCAGAGCCCTCACTGAGCCAGAGAAGAGATACTCCACCATCGAGCGAGAGGCACTCGCCTGTTGGTGGGCCATAACCCACTTTAGAACATATTTATGGGGTGCACCGTTCATCTTACGAACTGATCACAGACCCCTGGTTGGGCTATTAACTACCAATGGCTCTGCGAGGGCAACACCCCGCATCGAGAACTGGTATCATCGCATGTTGGACTACCAGTTCCACATCGAATATGTGCCGGGGGCGAGGAACCAGCAGGCTGACTGTATGTCACGATTGCCATTAAGCAATGTGGACTCGGTACAGAATGTTGTTCCCCTCAATGATGACAGTGGGGGAGGGTTCCTATCGGGGTGTGTGCAGTCTGGGGCACTCAGCGAGGAAGAGTGGGTAAGTGCCTGCGTGAATGATGAAGGTTTCCAACGCATTAGCAAATATTGTGTGGAAGGGTGGCCGAGGTCTTGCAAGTCATTAGAGGAAGACCTCCGAGCGTATTGGAACATAAGGGATGAATTGAGTATCCAGGGCAAGGTGCTCATGCGAGCAGACAGACTAGTGGCCCCCAAAAGCTTGCGCGCCAGGCTCTTAACTGTGGCTCATGAAGGTCACAAGGGAATTAGCGCACTCAAGCGTACCATTAGAGCAACTTTTTGGTGGGAAGGTGTTGACAAGGATGCCGAACGCTATGTAAGAGAGTGTCGAGCATGTAGCGTAGCAGACAAGTCGGAGGTGGTGAGGAAGACGCCCTTGGCACCCATTCCTGTACCCAGTCAGGTGTGGGATACCCTAGGGATGGACATAGTGGGACCCATCAGCACCTTAGGCGAGACAACCCTCTATGCCATCACGTTAATTGACTACACTTCCAAATGGCCTGAAGTCCAATTTTCCACCAGTGTAGATACCAGCACCGTCATTACCTTTTTAAGGGGTGTTTTTGCCAGAGAAGGGGCACCCAAATGCATCATTACCGATAATGGCGTCCAATTCGTGTCCAGAGAGATGCAAGAGTTTTTGAAAGGTATGGGGATCAAACACAAATGCACCTCCTTATATCACCCACAATGCAACGGGTTAGTGGAGAGACTAAATAGATCCCTTAAGGACAATCTCCAATTGTCCATCAGGAGTGGGGAGGATTGGAAGGCCAACGTGCAGTCTTGGATATGGGGAGTTCG
>JAUCMQ010000122.1:0-10073 GCA_032360725.1 Desmognathus amphileucus | reverse complement strand
TTCTGATTGGCTAAAGGCTGCCTTGCCTTTCTCCTGTTTCCTTCAGAAAAGGATGTCGGAACTAGGAACTGTCTGTAACAAATCTGCAATAACAATTTTGGTGTAACAACACAGAACCGGTGCTCATAGTCACTGCAGCCATTGTATGAATGTCAAATCGGTTATTGTATTATTTCCGTTAGTGCAAGCTTGCTGCCTTTCGCACGCGCGCGCACGCAGTTATTGCCAGACATTCATAACAATTATTTTGCAGTGACATGATTCCTTTTCTCTGTCCAACATGGAGTTTGTGTTGTTCACAGGTACTATAGGCCTCACAGTTCCCCCCTTTGGCACACGTAGTAATATCATCTCTATGTGTGACAAAAAGCTAAGGAAGAAAAAAAATTTGTATTCTAAAGAAATTTTAGGTAAAAATTTCAAAAGTTTTAGTATTCTTAGTAAATTCTTAGTATTCTGCACTTTGTCGTAGTTTGCCCTGTCTTCTCCCCCCTTGGCTCCATGAATTGGTATTATTCAGGGAGTCACACGACGGCAAATCTGTATGAATTGCGTTTGATTTTTCTTTCTCGTTTCATGGACCTCAAAATGTATATACTGTTTAAAATTACCACAGTGGAAATCATTATAACCCAAATTGTACACATTGTTATCCCCCCTATGATAATGTAGGGCGTAAAACTTGTCGATTCTCTTTGTGTGAGCATTTCTCTATCACCATGTGAATATTTGTATTCTGATATTGACACGTTGTTTTCTTTTATGAGAAGCTGGAGTGAATGGGATTTTTTCCTTTCTAATACGAATTCCAGTTCCTCATCTTTTGGAATGGAAAAAGCTTTTACAGTGTTGATCATTTCCATCACGCCTTCTATGCCTTCATTTGACACATAGAATAACGTTTCAGATCCCACGGTAACTATTACGTCCTTTGGAACTACCGTTGTAAATGTGGGATAGGGTATCGGCTTGGTTACAAATGTGCCATGCCTTGTATATGTTATTGTTAGGTTTGGCGCATTTGTACTGACGAGCCATTTGTTATTTATCAATATTGCTTCTGTCAGTATTTCATTCGTCCGTGTGACGGTGACGTCACAGAGGGTTGTGTCTGATGTCGCTTCCTCAATCCCGCAGAGAATCCCCCCTATGTCAGGGATAAATGGTCTGCCAGGGCACAAATAATTGAGGTCTTTAAATATTTGACAGGATTCTAGTCTGGGAATCAGGTATGTGTCAGTGTTATTTTGATAAGCTATCATTTCAGGGGCATTTATTTTTATTTTGGTATTGTTCTTCCATGTGCCCACGTTCAGCACTTTCTTCAATTGATAAATTTTATCTGGTTTCACTAAAGGAATGTTCAGCAAGAACGAAATATGTAAGCGTTCCCTGTCAATGTACATAGGAATAGCAGTACCAGTCTCATAAGCCACCCGTATCTGTGTGCTTTCTAAGTCAGTTCCATGAATAGCTGCTAATGCTCCTTTTACCAGTTCGTCATTAACGAAATATAGGGGAATATGTGCTTTCATTAGGTTATTGATATTTATCTCTAGTTGGCGTAAATATGTCTCTGTAATGAATAAGATAGGGTCCACCACCTGATAAAACAAGTTCCTGGTGCGTGCAGTTTTCTCATGGAGTTTCATTGATCGGTCGATTCTTTCTGTTTGGATCTCTGAGACCACGATAGTGTCCTTTACAATGTTCACCAAATTCTCGATGTTGCGGCGCTGGGTCGTCAGACTCTCTTGGATGTCGACTATAGCAGCCTGTAATTCATCGTTTTTCTTTTTAACGTCTTTAATGGATACACTGTTCACTGCATTCATAGTGCTTCCTACCACGGTACCCACTATGGTCAGTAATGCCATGACCCCCATGATTGCACCCGCAATCGCTCTCTTTGGTCGTGGGCGTATCTGAGTGTCACTATTTTTGTTTTCAGGAGGTTGTTGACGGATTATTGTCTTTTCTGCCTGCAATAGGATATCACTTATAGTGTCTTTGGTTCTTGCAATGTGGTTAGCATACCACTGCTTAACATCTTCATCATTTACTTCACTTATCTTAACATATCTATCTATTGTTGCCTCTATATCTAGGTTCACATAGACTAATTGATTGACCATACGATGGCCCGTCATGAGGAGGCCGGGCACCTCTTGCGTAATGATACCCGTATGAGGCCCACGATATAGTTTGACCTGAGACCTTTGTGAGGTACACAATTGGCTAACCAATAACAGGTACATATATACTGAAACAGTACCCCCCCTGGAACGTTGATGCGTCTTCGTGGAGAGAGTCTGACGACCTTTAGTTGCATTGGTGTTCCACAGGGACATCTCTGCGGCATGAAAATGATTAACACAGAATCTAGGTATGGAAGAAAAGAAACAGTTCAATATACACATCATAAAATGACATCCTATCTATATCTGTCCCTGTCCAGATTCGATTTGTTTTATTCTAGATTGTGGGTGTGCCGTTTTCAATTGATTAACGTGACACCACCGTTCCTCCTCATTGGTATTTTTATTGTTTCGTAATTTATATACCACGGGAGACAGTTTTTCCACAACCTCGTATGGTCCTTTCCACATAGGTAGAAATTTAGAATGTTTTGCTTTGTTTTTCAAGTAATTGTAATAGTAAACCATATTGCCTATGTCATACTCTTTCTTGCTTGTCTTCAAATTATATTGGGTATGACTGGCATCCACTGATTTTTCCAGATGTTTTTGTGCATGTGCAAAAGCAAATTGTAAGTGTTTTCTTAGGCCAGTTATGTACTCATTAGTGGATATGGCACCTACTAGCACCTGTTCATTAGTTTTGTACAATAAATGCATCGGGACGGTCATCTTTCTGCCGGTTAATAACTCAAACGGCGAGAATCCCGTGACTTGTGAGGGTGTGGCTCTGATAGCCATCAATACCAATGGTAACTTTAAATCCCAGTCTTTGCCGGTTTCGCTAACATATTTTTTCAGTATTGTCACTATGGTCTGATTTGATCTTTCTACGGTACCACTGCTCGCAGGATGATATGCAATATGTAATTGCCTTTTTACTCCTAGTATTTGCCACATTCTTGTCATTATTTCTGCAGTAAAGGAAGAACCTTTATCGCTAGAGATACGTTGAGGAAAGCCATGACGACAAAATACATGGTTAATAAGCAATAATGCAGCTGTATCAGCTTTACAATTAGGTGCTGGTATGCATTCTACCCATTTTGTAAAAAGGCATATTACTGTTAACATGTATTGATTTCCTCGGTTTGACTTGACTACTGGGCCAATAAAATCAACTTGTATATCCGACCAAGGAAATGTAATTCCTCTTTTTCGCAATGGTGCCCTATGACTTGGAGAACTAGGTTGGAATTGGGCGCATCTCAAACAACCAGCACAATATCCTTCTACGTCTTGGGCCATGTGGGGCCAATATGCCACCTCTTTCAAGTTATCCAATGTCAATTTTGGGCCTCTGTGTCCTGCTGTGATTTCGTCATGAGCATGTTCCATCATTAGACCTCTGAATATTACTGGTACCACCCATTGTGTGGGGAACTTTTCTGTCGACCTCACCAGTAATTTCTCATGTAATTTGAAATTATTCTTGTATTTATTTAGGATTCTTAATTCCTCATTGTCTCTAATGTCACTTTCTGATAATGGGTTATTTATTGGGTCTTCTATAAATTTATAGAATTTTCCAATTGTTGCATCATTTATTTGGGCAGTAATCAAATCTTGATCTGGACCATCTTTTGACCATGAGGCCACCTTTCCCTGTTCATTGGTATGGGAACGTGTGATTGCATCGCACTGTGTGTCTTTAGTTTCCACTAGAAATTGTTCTATTGGAAATAGTTCACCTTTCAATGCACCCTGTGTAGCATTGAAATCTGCAATATCATTCCCATCTTTCTCAATTCCTGGGACTTTGGAATGTGCTTTCGTCTTTCGCCAATAGACAATCATTTCATTTTGTAACACCAAAGCATCTATTGTTTGTATAAGCAATGAATGTTTCAGTTTTTTCCCATTCATACAGCGCATGCCCCTTGCTTTCCAACCAGGTAAATACTCCACAAAAGCATTCCTGACATAAATTGAATCAGTCACAATCACCATTTCTTTCAATCCATGTTCCTGTGCTGTTTTTACGGCTAGATAAACGGCAGCTAACTCGGCAATCTGACTGCTTTGATTACCAATTTTGTATCCGTGCGGTGATACAGGAATATCATTCACCCAAGCATTTCCTATGCCAGCTACACGTTCACCTTTGTCATTCTTAAATGAACATCCATCCACGAACACGCATGGCAAATCCTTACATTTCTCTTCGAATACTTTGTGTGGCACATTTGCAAAAGCCTCCATGTCACTGGGTTCGAAATCTTCACCCATACATATTTCACTGTCACACTCATGCAAGTCAGCTAAACTTTGGGCCACCTGATTTTTCTTATTTTTACTATATCTAATTTCTATGGGAAAACTTTGCATTGACATCATCCAACTAGTAATTCGAGATCCTGTAACATTTCCTTCTTTTACTTTGTTGCTATTTAGGAATTGTATTGACTGATGTGCTGTTTCAAGTATAATTTTACTTCCATAAATAAAAGGTTTGAAATGTTGTACGGCCCATACAGCCGCAAATAATGCTTTCTCACAATCATTGAATTTAATTTCAATTTCTGATAATGTTTTACTTGCATATGAGATTACTTTTGGAATGTTGTCGTGCTTTTGATATAATACAGCAGACAAACATTTGTCAGTGTGACCCACTTCTAGAAAAAACTCTTTGTTCTTCATCGGGTACGCCAGACATGGAGCATTAGTTAGTCTTTCTTTCAATAATTTTATTACCTCACTGTGTTTTTCTGTCCATTCCCAAGGAACGTCTTTCTTTAACAATTTCAGTAGGGGTTGTATAATTTCCGAATAGTCTTCAATAAATTTTCTGCTGTAGTTGGATAAACCTAAGATACTTCGCACATCCTTAACACATTTGGGCTCCTTTAATTTCAATATGGCATCGATTTTTTTCTTTTGAATATTTATACCATCAGGAGTTACCTCATGACCTAAGAAATTCACTTTAGTACGACACCACTGTGCTTTCTGCAGTGATACCTTAGCACCTGCCTCTTTCAATTGGTTTAACACGTGTTTAATTTCAATTAGATGGTTTTGAAAATCTCCACTTTTTATTAACACATCATCTACATAGGTTAATGTACCTCTCTCAGGTGCGTCAGGTAGAGCTTTAGTTATAAAAATATTGAATTCGCTTCCACTGTTAATGTACCCGAACGGACAACATTGCCAGCAATAGGATTTGTCTTGGAACGTGAATGCGAGTTTATATTGGTCTTCCTTGGCCACCGGCACTATCCAGTAACCGCTAGTCAGATCGAGTGCAGTATAAATTTTAGCTCCCTGCATCTGTGCCAATCCTTGATCAATATATGGTATTGGCCAGCGTGATTGATGTACTCTTTTGTTTAATTCTCGAAGGTCCGCACAAAGCCTCCAAGTCCCGTTCGGTTTAAGGACAGCTAAAATCGGGGTGTTAAAGGTGCTATGTACTTTACGAATGATCTTTCTCTCTTCCAAATTCTTGATAATTTCAGTTAAATCCTCTATGGATGCCATAGGTAATCTATATTGTCTTTGAAACACTGGTGTCATGTCAGGATCAGTAGGTATTTTCATGACATGTAAGTGTGTGCCTCCACAATCATATGAATCCCGTGCAAACACTTCATGATGATCGATAAACATTTGCCTCAATTCAGCTTTTTCTGTCTCATTACTACAGCCATCTGCCTTTGCAATTTGTTCTTCTATTAATTTATTGAAACCAGGAAACATTTCAGGAGTAGCAATTTCATGCTGTTCTTCGAGCTGTTGGGATAGATCTTTTGTTGTGGCATGACAACAATATTCTATTTCCGACTCTTTCACCGAAAACACAATAGTGTTACCTTCCTGTTGGTGCTGCACCTCTATTTCCGTAGAGGGCAATTCTGGATAAATGGAATGAATGCAAAATATTCCTTTTGGTTTAGAATATATTTCTTCTGAAATTAGTTGAGACTCCTCATCTACCATATCGGGGATTGCACCTAATATGTTGTTAGTCAAATCAAAACTATAATGTGTATCAGCCACTGCTACTCCGATTAATGTGCCCTTGGGTATTTTTATTATTTCCTCAGTTTTGTTGTCAACTAATATTTTGCAATGTCCGTTCTGTAGATCAACTAATGGAATGTGACTAATAGATATTCCTCTCTCTTCAATATCACGAATGATATTTATGTATGCATCTTTTTGTCTTGGCCAATTTTGTTCCTTTTTATTTTTCAACTGTATTGTTACCTGTCTGGTGTGTTTTGGTATCTCAATGTCATGAGTGATAATCATTTCAGCTGCATATGGGAATACTTGATCACTTTTTGCAGCCCATTGTACGTCTAAAAAATCCATCGGATGACCGCCTAATCGAGACCATAATTCACCATTAAGGACATCAACAAAAGCAACCAATCGATGTAAAACATCATTAGAAATGCACACTTCCTCAGAGTCATTGTGCACTTGCATGTTATGTCGTAGGATTTTACCACCGATATTCAATTCAATCATCACATGTCCTAAAATGTGAGATTCATTGTATCGTCCTTCTTCATAAGGTATTATTGTAATAATATTACCCATTTTATGCAATTTCGTAATTGTTTTTTCATTTATGTATGACCTTTCTCGAGTAAGATCCAGTTTAGCTTGTATGGGTGTGGACTCGCCACCTATTCGAATAGGAAAATGCCAATCATCTTTTTCTTTTCTCATGGGCACTAATACTTTAATCGGCGTCACAGCCTCGGTATTCTGTTTCTCAAATTTCTTGTTTTTAACAGAAAATTTCAAACAATCTCCATCTATTTGTGATTCCCATTTTCGATCAGCGTCTAATACAACTAGGGACTGTCGTTGTGATGCACAATCTCGTTCTTTTTTAGTGATCACTGTAACTTCAGGCGTCTGAGAATTTCGAAAATAAATTTCAACGGAGTCTGTGCGTCTTTCTATGACGTGAGTACGAGTTTGGACATCATTAATTTCTGTAATTTTACGTCTGGGTATTGGCCTATTTACTTGTGCCCACAATATTCCATTGAGATAATCGATGAGTGGTGATAATCGACTTAAAATATCACCTCCCAGTAATACATCAACAGAATTCAAATCAACCACCACCATAGGATGTTGCATGCAGTGTTTACCAATGTTAATGTCGACGTCTGCAATCCCTACAATAGGAACGTCCTGACCATTCACATTGTGTAATTTTCCCACTGGAGTGATTAATGTCTGTATTTCGTCTTCAGATTTATCTTGGTTTATAAAATCAAATATTTTCTTTGAAATTAGTGTTGCCTCGGACCCTGAATCTAGTAACGCCTCAACTTTCCATCTATTTTTGAGCATTACCTGTGCATAATATCGATCATTCTCCTCTCTCAATTCACAGACAAAATGAGAATTTTTAACCATTTCTTTTTTCATAACATCGATTACCTTTTGTCGAATTCTTTGGGGTTTGGAAGTTACAGGTTCTGTTTTATTATTGTTATCATCTGCTTCTAATGTACATATTTGCTTCTCCTTTTATTTGTTAACCATTTGAGTCTCAACTACACATACTTCTCTAACCTCCACATTAATTGTAACCTCATTGTCAATCGGGCTCTCATTGCTTTCAATTTTGTTTGTAACCTTAACTTCTTCACAACTTTTATATCGAATGTAACGTCCATCTTGAACATATCCTCTTTTCCCTTGTTTAAGGGCGGTGAGTCATTGCCCTGCACCCTGATTTGTTTCTGTTCTTTCGACTTCCTGGCTGTTTACGGCACACACTCTAGAAGCCGATCCTCCCTGATTCGATATCATTCGTTGTACATTTTGGCTTAAATCTCTCAGCTGCTCTTCTAATAGATTTAATCTATTGGGTCGACGTGGTGCGTCATTTCCCCTGTTATAATTATCACGATAGTTTCCTCGATAATTGTCTCGGTTATTGTAATAACGTCTCTGACCCTGCCAGTTCCTACCATCATTTCTTTCGTTTTGACGGCTGTAATAATTTTGGCCCTGGTTGTCTCTTCTTTGTTCCTGATAACTACACTCTTGATTACGATCACTCCTTTCATATTGTCTCCCTTCATTCGATTCATTTCTACCTTGTTTTTGATCTTCGTTTTCTCTGGGACGATACACAAAATTAGGTATAGGATTGTTACCTTTGTATCTGGGACTGACAGAATTTTTCTTTTCTGCAAAAACGTCGTTTTGTCTTTCATCTTTTCTCTCTGGACTTTTCCTCCACTCTCGACCTTCCTTATTATCCCTATTATCTCGATTGGGTTTCTGACTTACTCGTGGATTATTATTGCCCGTTTCAAACGGCAATTCTTTTTCTCGGCTTACCTCACATATTTTGCTAGTTTTGGGCTTCTCTTTATTTTCTGCATTTTCTTCAGTACGACTAACATCAAATATACTTTTGGCTTGTTTGTATATCCAATCTATGGATCGTGTTTCGTTATAGTCACGAGCCAATTGGGTTCGAATGTGTTTTGGCAACCCATAGAAAAATGCGTCCTTAAACTGCATCGTTTCGGTATCAACTTCCTTGTGTACTTGTGAAAACGCATTTTTAAGCTGTTGTAAATAATCTCGGGGATGTTGATTAACTTCACACTTTAAATTTAATGCATGTCGTAATGCCTCATGTGCATTTCGATGCGGGGAAAAATGTTTCAAAACCTCACTTCGATATTCGGCCCATGTCTTGTAATCTTTACTGTCTACACTCATGAAGAAAGATTGCGAATCAGATGCAAATGTCCACGACAAATATGTTCTCAGTTCTACGTCACTGCTCATGTTTAAAGTCTGCATCAATCTCTGATACAAAGAAAGATGATCTTGAATCGAATTATTCTTATTATTCTTTGAAAACAACGGTAGCATTCCTCGTATGGTTTTTATCGATTTTGCGTTACCATTAGGAGGTACAACAACTGTCTTTCCTGAACCCTGTCGTTCACTTTTATTACTTTTATTTTTACGTCTACGCACCTCCTTCCACTCTTCCTCAGATTCGTTATCACTAGATGGAGTCCATTGAGAATGCATATATCGATTATATCGTTCTCCCTCTTTTCTCTTAACAGCCGTGTCAACTCCACTAGATCCTGTACTAGCATCTGCATCATCTAGATTACCAGCGTCACATATTCTTGTGATTTCTATTCCTGACGATCTCCGACTATTCATCCTCCTATTCTCTTCTTTCTGAACTCGCACTTGCATATCTTTTATTTCTCCTATGCGTTCTTCAATACTCCCTTTAAGTGAATGTATTTCTTTTTCTAAACGACTAATTTTATTTTCTCTGTCATCAATCACAGTACGTAATGACCGAATTGTATCATTGGCTCCCCAATATTTATCCTTAGCTTCTGTGAGGTCAACTTTAAGGCTATTTAAATCCTGGCACATTCTCATTTTCTCTGACTCAATTTGCCTAATTTTGTCTTTGCATGTAGAATCGCATCCCGATGAACCATTTCTTCTCCCTTTTCTATGAGCATTTTCTAACTCCTGTATTCTTTGTTGATATGTCTCACTGCGCCTGCGCTGTTCATGGGCTTGGGCTTGTAATTCATATATGGAATTAATATGTCCATTTTCCACTGTCCTCATCTCGCTCATTCTATCGTGACATATTTTTAACTCCTGTTTGGCATGTTCAATCTCATCTTGTAACTGTTGTAACTTTGAATCTTCCGCATTCTCTCCCTCTTTTTCATCACGTGCACACGGCAGAGTCTCAGCACTAGCATACCTTCGCTGCGCCTGCATCCACTTCTCGTCGATTTCGTTTCTTTCAGTAAGTGCAGTCAACAAATCCTCTTCGACCCCTGCGAGTTTTTCACTAAGTCCTGTAAACTCATGTCTCAATGTAGTATT
>JAUCMQ010000121.1:0-10086 GCA_032360725.1 Desmognathus amphileucus | reverse complement strand
CATGGGAGACTCCCAAAGCTAACATGTGAAGGGTGGTGGCACACAGAGAGCAACACAGATCTAACCAAACAGTGAAAGGGCTGAGCCCCCTTCCCAGGCACTCACCAGCTCACTCAGCCACCTTTTCCATGAGGTGATTAGCTCTGAGGCATCGGGGGTTGCCAGACGCACCATTAGTGCCCCCACGCTGTGCTGGGCAACGGACGTGCGCGTCCGCAGCTGCCATTGCTTTGCCCCTCACGCTGCTAGGCCAATCCAGCCAGTGCGCCTGGCCAACGCAGCACCTTACCGCGCCTGCGCGAGCGCTCTCAGCCGAAGCCCGAGCGCTTCCGAGCGGCTCGCAGCGGGCTCTATATAAAGGAGCCGCGCGACGGACTCGTTGCCTGTGCAACGACTTCGCCGCGTTAACCTGAGCCTGCGCCCAGATCTCTGTGCCCTCAGGCCTTCCTCTCAGACCCTGAGCCTCGCAGCAGCTACTCCAGATATTTCCCTGTCATACCCGTTGGGCACTTGCTGACCCCTTCCCCGGTGGGGGGGGGGCTTCCCCGTGGAGAAGCTGCGCTCTAAGAATCTAGCTGGTAGACGGTAGGGTGCGCACGCGGCTGCATTGGAGCGTTCCCCTCAGGCTGCTGCCTCTACTCCCGGCCCAGTAGCCGCTCGGCATACCTCTCATCTGCCCGCGCCTCCTGGCATTCTCTCCTCCTCCCTCTCCAGTAATAAGGTTATCTCCTCTGTTGAGGGGCTGTTGTGCTTCCCTGCCCAGCGCGTCTCCTTGTCAGCATTAGTGGCCTGTCTCCTCACCAGACCGCACACGCCGTGCACCATTGTTCCCTTGCTGGGGGCCTTCCTTCAGCCTACGCTCCCAGGGGTCCTGACATTGTGCCGTCCTCGGTACCAGATCCGTTCACCGAGGGGCACAGCCTGCCATTCACCAACCCCCCCTTCCCCGAGAAGACGCTGCGTGGGAGACTGCTGTCGTCGGATGATCTACCCAGTCCTCTGAAGCCACTCTCCGGAAGTCCAACGCAGCTCCACACAGGTCCTCCGCTGTTGAAACCATCGCGTCGTCACCAGTGACCGGGCTGCCACCCCCAATAGGTGAATCTCTCTCTCACATTCAGAATTCCCCATGTGAATTGGACTACTAGAATCCTTGTTTCTGAGGGACCTATTCTCAAAATCCTTTACGACTGTCATTACAGTGACCCCGAGAGGCGAGGTTACCTGCATCGTTTTTCCCATCCTCCTCTCGCAGTCTCCAGTGAAGATCTGGGTGGCAGACCCGGAGGGGGGCGGTAGGCCACGGGCCTGGCGACCCTTTCCCTATCTGTGCACATTATCTTCTCGTCACTCTTCCCTTCACCACCTGAACAGTGAGTACCACATCTCTATGTCGCCATCATTGTGACCAGCATTATAACATTGTGAAAGCTTGACTACTGGGCACCAAATCTTAACGCAAGCGTAACAGTTTGCACAGGCCTGAAAATAAAATAAAAAGGAAGAACAGGAGAGCACTTGTCACCATGGAAGAGCTCCAAAAAATGGTGGAAAACTTGACAGCCATCGTGGGCACCATAAAGGAAGAATTGGGGGCTAGTCGAAGGGAAAACCAGGTACTAGCGGATAAGGTTGACGAGCTCCAGAATTTGCGCAGGGCACCCAGTGAAGAACGGGGGCAGGAAGAAATGGAGCTCTCAAGTGATGCGAATTCGGAGTGCGAAATGCCTGTCCTTACTCCCTACCGCAAAGGGGAGCGCACATTCGACGAGCCCTCCAAACACTACAAGATTCCCCTGCCAGAGCGATTCAGCGGGGAGGGGAAAAGCTGCAAAACCTTCCTCACTCAGTGCCAGATCCATTTCCGGTCCAGACCTTCCCTGTTTGAGACCGAGGAGGCAAAGGTCATGTTTGCCATCTCCAATCTGGGGGGAGAAGCTTTGGAATGGGTCACTCCCTTCATGGAATCAGAAGCCGACCTCATGACGGACTATGCCAGCTTCGAAAAAGCTTTCAAGCGCATGTTTGAACGAAGATACGCACAACAGGCCAAAAATTTGGAATATCTCACCTTGAAGCAAGGAACTCGGGACTTGGGGAGCTACGTAACTCATTTCCAACAGCTATCCGTGGAATTGAAATGGTCCAAAGAGGCCCAACTGACCATCTTCCAAAACGGGCTGAAGGAGGAGCTGAAGGATGCCTTAGTTCAAGTTCATCCCTTTCCTGACGAGGTGGAAGAACTGATCGAGGTGGTTTTGAGGTTGGAGCAAAGACTGGCAGAAAGAAGAAGTGAAAGAAAGACTGCGGAATTCAAGAAAAGTAACTTTGTTTATTCTAGGGCTCCTTTTGGCGCTACTCAAGGCACCCCGTTGTCCGACCGACGGCCAGCTCAAACAGCAGAACCTAAAAGGTTTGAATCCAAGCCTCGGGGCCCTCTGACGGCCGAAGAACGGAAACGCCGGCAGGAGGGTAACCTATGCATGTACTGTGGTCAGGCCGGCCACATGGTGAAGGATTGTCCGCTGGGAGCCAAGAGGTCGGGAAACGCCGAGGCTCGGAAGTAGCTGAGGGATCACTTCTGGGCCGAACCAACTGTTTCTTCAATACCCTCACTAGTGTCAAGATGAAGATTCCTTTCTCTAGTTCCTACTTGATCCTTGACGCCAACGTTGCGTTCTCCACTTACTCTGGCATCATTTCAGTACTGATCGATTGTGGGGCTCCCGGAAACTATATGGATGAGGAATTTGCAAAGACAGTCCATCTGCCCACTATACCCAAACGGGAAGCCGAAGCAGTTCAATCTATTGATGGTACCCCCTTGTCTAGTGGGGCCATTACTCATGTCACCAAGCCCGTCCAGATGACCATTTTTCAACATGAGGAACTAATTGACTTCGATCTGATTAAATCGCCTCGCTTCCGGGTGGTGTTAGGTATGAAGTGGTTGACAAAGCACAACCCGGAAATTGACTGGGCATCCAAGCAGCTGAAGTTCACCCGATGTGGATGCCGTGAACCTTCAAATCCTCCTGAGACTCTTGGGCCAATCTTGAAAGCCGAGGCGGCACAAGACAGTGGCCTGCCACCCGAATACCAGGAGTTCCAGGATTTATTCAGTCCCACGGAGGCTGAGGTCCTCCCGCCTCACCGGAACTGCGATTGTGTCATCACCTTGGAGCCTGACGCCCCCATTCCTCATGGGAAAATCTACTCTCTCAGTCCAGGAGAAGATCAGACTTTAAAGCAATATATTGAGGAAAACCTTAAGAAAGGATTCATCAGGAAATCCACCTCCCCGGCAGGAGCCCCCATTTTTTTTGTCGAAAAGAAGGACGGAACTCTACGGCCGTGCGTGGACTACAGCGACTTGAATAAAATAACCATTAAGGATCGGTACCCTATTCCGTTGATTGTGGATCTCATTGACCAGGTCAAACAGGCCCAATGGTTCACCAAAATGGATCTCCGGGGGGCCTATAACCTGATTCGAGTGCGTGAACAGGACGAATGGAAGACTGCTTTCAAATGCAAATATGGTCACTACGAGTATCGTGTCATGCCCTTCGGGCTCACCAACGCCCCGGCCGTGTTCCAAAGCTTTATCAATGAAATTTTTCAGGACCTCAGTGGTGCGTACATTACCATTTATCTGGACGACTTGCTAATTTATTCAGAGACTTTGGAAGAGCACCGGGAGCATGTGCGAGAAGTTCTCAGACATCTTCGGCAACATCACCTGTACGCCAAGTTGGAGAAATGCGTCTTTCATGTGCAACAGGTGGAATATCTAGGGTTCATTCTTTCCCCGGGACAGGTTAAGATGGACGGAAAGAAGATCGAAGCGGTTAAGGGCTGGCCAGCCCCATCTACCGTCAAGGATGTGCAGAAATTCGTGGGGTTTGCCAATTTCTACCGTCGCTTCATTCCCAACTTCTCGGCGGTCATCTCTCCCATCACTAATCTGACCCGAAGACAGCCCAAATTCGCATGGACCCAAGACGCCCAGAAGGCGTTCGAAACTCTCAAGGACCTGTTTTGCAGTGCACCAATCCTCAGGCAGCCCGACCAGACCAAACAATTCACTGTAGAAGCGGACGCATCGGATTTCGCCCTTGGGGCCGTGTTGTCACAAGAAGATGAGTACGGGGACCTGCGTCCTGTTGCCTACTATTCTCGAAAAATGAATTCAGCTGAACAAAACTACACGATCTACGAAAAAGAACTACTAGCCATAAAAGAGGCTTTAAAGAATTGGCGACATTATCTGCAAGGGGCTTCCCAGAATATTAGGATTATCACGGACCACAAAAACCTCACCTTTATTCAAAATGCTCGTTGTCAGAACTCCCGACACGCCCGCTGGGCCACCTTCTTCTCCAAATTCCAATTTACTCTCAGTTATGGAGCAGGAAGCCAGAACAAAGCAGACGCTTTGTCCAGACTGGGATTTGATCAAGTGACCAAAGTCGAACCGAGAAGAATTCTAGAACCCATTGCCACCCTCTGGCAGGACTCGTTTTCCCACAAGATTGAGCAAGAGACCCTTAAAGAGCACGAGACCAATCAACTTCCTCCCCATCAACCAGAGGACCTCAAGAAGGGAATTTTGTACAACCACCACCAAATTTATATTCCTGCCTCCCTTAGGAATCAACTAATGGAATGGTGTCACGATCACAAGGCCGCCGGGCACCCGGGAGAGAAGAGAACTCATGAACTGATTGCGAGATGGTTTTGGTGGCCGCAGATGAATCTGGAAATCAAGGAATATGTCCAGGGATGCGAAATCTGTGCCCGCACCAAATCCCGCAGAGATAAACCGTCGGGCCTTCTTCAACCCCTGGATACCCCGACGCGCCCATGGTCCACCATATCCATGGATTTCATAACCGAGCTGCCAAAATCCGCTGGAAATACCACTCTGTGGGTAATAGTGGACACATTCACGAAACTAACCCACTTGGTGGCACTGAAGAAACTTCCCACAGCCCCAGAGCTGGTGACTCACTTCATTCACGACATCTACCGGCTGCATGGTCTTCCTGAGAAAATCGTCAGTGACCGGGGACCGCAGTTTACTGCTCAGTTCTGGACCACCATGCTGAAGTTTTGGGGGGTGAAATCGGGACTATCCTCGGCCTTCCACCCCCAGACAGATGGGCAGACTGAGAGAATGAACCAAACAGTGGAGCAATACCTTCGGTGTTACGTGGGCCAATTTCCGGAAGACTGGGCTAAATGGTTGCCTCTAGCCGAGTTCTCTTTGAACAATCTTCAGAATGGATCCATCGGCGAATCTCCATTCTACTGCTCCCAAGGGTTTCATCCTCAAATGATGCCACACTGGCAGCTGCCCAGGAAAGAGGCTAGAGTCCCCGCGGCCACAGAACAAGCTCGAAAAATTCAGCAGGTGCAGCTGAGAGTGCAGCGCACCCTGACCAACAGTAAGGACAAGTACAAGCGTCAAGCTGACCACAAACGAAAGGCAGGGCCATCGTTTGAAGTGGACGAAAAGGTCTGGCTCTCCACCAAGAATCTGGTCTTGAAGAAGGTGCATCCGAAGTTTAAGCCTCGCTACGTTGGACCTTTTCCCATCACAAGAGTCCTTGGACCTTTGAATGTGGAGCTCGCTTTACCCAAGGCTTGGAGGGTCCACCCTGTGTTCCACGTCTCCCTGGTCAAAAAGGTGGCCGCCACGTATCGACCTAGCGCCAGACCCCTGGCTGTCTTGGTCCAAAAACAGCGAGAGTTTGAGGTGAAGAAAATCCTGGACAAACGGCGGATCCACGGACGGACCCAGTACCTCCTAGCCTGGAAGGGATATGGTCCGGAGGAGAACTCGTGGCAGTTCGAAGACCAGATTCATGCTCCGCGCCTGATCCAACAATTTGAACAACACATTGAAGAGGAGCGGAGGGGCTCTTGGGGGGAAGGTGATGAAAGGGCTGAACCCATTTCCCCTGCACTTACCAGCTCACTCAGCCACCTCTCTCATCACTTGATCAGCTCAGAGACATCGGGGCTTGCCAGGCGCGCTGCTATTGCCCACACGCCGTCTTGGTCATCGGCTGTGCGCTTTCGCAGTTGCCATTGCTGTGCCCCTCACGCAGCCAGGCCAATCTACCCGTTGCGGCCGGCCAGTGCCGCACCGCGCATGCGCGAGCGCTCACAGCCGAAGCCCGAGCGCTCCCGAGCGGCTTGCGGCGGGCCCTATATAAGGGAGTCGCGCGGCGGGCTCGTTGCCTGTGCAACGACTTCGCCGCGTTTGCATGAACCTGTGTCCCTAACCTTGTGCCCTCAGGCCCTCCTCAGAGACCCTTATCCCCTGTTGGTCTCACCGAGCCATCACTCGATCAACACCCGTTGCGATCCTTGCTGATCCCTTCCCCGGTGGGGGGGGCTCATCCGTGGAGGAGCTGCGCTCACAGAAACTAGCTAGATTACGGTAGGGTGCGCGCGGCTGCGTTGATGCGTCCCTCTCAGGCTGCTGTTCAGTCACCTGGCCCAGTAGCCGCACGCTATTCGGCTTAACCAGCCCGTGCCTCTAGGCACGCTCTCCTCCTCCTCCCTCTTGATTAACTACCTAACCTCCCACGCTGCAGGGCCGTCGTGCGCCCCTGTTCACCGCGCGCCCCTGTCAGCGCGAGTGACCAATTATCTCTCCAGGCTGCGCGTGCATGGCGCCCGTCCCTCGCTTTCTCAGCAGTGCCCGATTCTGTAAAGACACATTCTGCCCCTAAGGCTATCCTGTCAGGCTGAGACCAGGGCCCGACTCCCGAATTTGGACCCCTTGCCTCCGGGGTCCCGAGCTAGTCCCGTCCTCAAGACTAGGCTCCAATCACCGTGGGGCGCTGTCCACCGATCACCAACCCCCCTTCCCCGAGAAGAAGCTGCGTTGGATCCGGCCGCCGCCAGCGGCCCCAGCCTGTCCTCAGAAGACATTCTCCGGGGGTTCAGCTCATCCTCCTCCAGGTCCTTTGCTGCTGACCCGACACCATCGTCATCGTGGACCGGGCTGCCACCCCATAACAGGTGAACCCCTCTCCCACCTGAAGAAACCCCTCTTGAATTTGACTACTAAATCCACTGTACTAGAGGGTCCAATACTCAAAACCCCGTACGACTGTCATTTCAGAGATCAAGAGAGACGAGGCCACCTGCATCGCTTGCCCCATCTACCTCTCGCAGTCTCCAGTCAAGATCTGGGTGGCAGACCCGGAGGGGGTCGGTAGGTCTGACGGGCCTGGCGAAACCCTCCCAATCTGTGCACATACTCGTCCCGTCGCTCTTCTCTTCGCCACCTGAGAAGTGAGTACCTTTCTGTTCCCATCAAAGTGACCAGTACCATAAAAGTGTGGAAATATTGGTCTACAGTGAGCCAAGCTATAACGCAAGCGTAACAGTTTGCACAGGCCTGAAAAGGAAGAACAGGAGAGCACTTGCCACCATGGAAGAGCTCCAAAAAATGGTGGAAAACTTGACAGCCATCGTGGGCACCATAAAAGAAGAATTGGGGGCTAGCCGAAGGGAAAACCAGGTGCTAGCGGAGGTCGACGAACTTCAGAAAACACGCAGGGAATCCAGTGCGGAACCGGGGCAGGAAGAAATGGAGCTCACCAGTGACGCGAATTCGGAGTGCGATATGCCTGCCCTTACTCCCTATCGGAAAGGAGAGCGCAAATCGGAAGAGCCCTCCAGACATTATAAGATTCCCCTGCCAGAACGATTCAGCAGGGAGGGGAAAAGCTGCAAGACCTTCATCACTCAGTGCCAGATTCATTTCCGGTCAAGACCCTCCCTGTTTGAGACAGAGGAGGCGAAAGTCATGTTTGTCATCTCCAATCTGGGGGGAGAAGCGTTGGAATGGGTCACCCCCTTCATGGATTCAGAGGCCGACATAATGACGGACTACGCCAGCTTCGAGAAAGCCTTCAAACGCATGTTCGAACGAAGATACGCCCAACAAGCCAAAAATTTGGAATATCTCACCCTGAAACAAGGAAGTCGGGATTTGGGAAGCTATGTAACTCATTTCCAACAGCTATCCGTGGAACTGAAATGGCCCAGGGAAGCCCAGCTGACCATCTTCCAAAACGGTTTGAAGGAGGAGCTGAAGGATGCCTTAGTTCAAGTTCATCCCTTCCCTGATGAGGTGGAAGAGCTTATCGAAGTGGTTTTGAGGTTGGAGCAAAGACTGGCAGAAAGAAGGAGTGAAAGAAAAACCGTGGAATTCAAGAAAAGTTATTCCGTTTATTCAAGGGCTCCTACCGGCGCTACTCAAGGCACCCCGTTGACCGACCGACGGCCAGCTCAAACGGCGGAACCTAAAAGGTTTGAATCCAAGCCTCGTGGCCCTCTGACGGCCGAAGAACGGAAAAGGCGGCAGGAGGGTAACCTTTGCATGTACTGTGGTCAGGCCGGCCACATGGTGAAGGACTGTCCGCTGGGAGCCAAGAGGTCGGGAAACGCCGAGGCTCGGAGGTAGCTGAGGGATCACTTCTGGGCTGAACTAACTGTTTCTTCAATACCCTCACCAGTGTTAAGATGAAGATTCCTTTCTCCAGTTCCTACCTGATCCTTGACGCTAACGTTGCGTTCTCCACTTACTCGGACACCATTTCAGTCCTGATCGACTGTGGGGCCCCCGGTAACTATATGGATGAGGGTTTCGCCAAGAAAGTCCATCTGCCCACTATACCCAAGAGGGAAGCCGAAGCAGTTCAGTCGATCGATGGTACCCCCTTGTCCAGTGGAGCCATCACTCACGTTACCAAGCAAGTCGGGATGACCATTTTTCAACATGAGGAACTTATTGACTTCGATCTGATTAAGTCGCCTCGCTTCAAGGTGGTGTTAGGCATGAAGTGGTTGACCAAGCACAATCCGGAGATAGACTGGGCGTCCAAGCAGCTGAAATTTACCCGATGTTGCCGTGAACCGTCCAACCCACCTGAAACTCTTGGGCCAATCTTGAAGACTGAGGCGGCTCACGACAGCAGCCTGCCGTCCGAATATCAGGAGTACCAGGATTTATTCAGCCCCACCGAGGCAGAGGTCCTTCCGCCTCACCGGAATTGCGATTGCGCCATCACATTGGAGCCTGACGCCCCCATCCCTCATGGGAAGATCTACTCTCTGAGTCCAGGAGAAGACCAGACCTTAAAGCAATATATTGAGGAAAACCTTAAGAAAGGATTCATCAGGAAATCCACCTCCCCGGCAGGAGCCCCAATTTTCTTTGTTGAGAAGGACAGATCTCTACGGCCGTGCGTCGACTACAGCGAATTGAATAAGATCACCGTCAAGGATCGGTACCCGATACCGTTGATTGTGGATCTCAGACCAGGTCAAACAGGCCCAATGGTTCACCAAAATGGATCTCCGTGGGGCCTATAATTTGATTCGAGTGCGAGAACAAGACGAATGGAAAACCGCTTTCAAGTGCAAATATGGTCACTACGAATATCGTGTCATGCCCTTCGGGCTCACCAACGCCCCAGCAGTGTTCCAAAGCTTTATCAATGAAATTTTTCAGGACCTCAGTGGCGCGTACATTACCATCTATCTGGACGACTTGCTAATCTATTCAGAGACCCTGGAAGAGCACCGGGAGCATGTGCGTGAAGTTCTCAAACGCCTTCGGCTACATCACCTGTACGCCAAGATGGAGAAATGTGTCTTCCATGTGCAACAGGTGGAGTACCTAGGATTCATTCTTTCCCCTGGGCAGGTCAAGATGGATGGAAAGAAGATCGAGGCGGTCAAGGGCTGGCCAGCCCCATCTACCGTCAAGGATGTGCAGAAATTCGTGGGATTTGCCAATTTCTACCGTCGCTTCATTCCAAACTTCTCGGCGGTCATTTCTCCCATCACCAATCTGACCCGAAGACAGCCCAAATTCGCATGGACCCAAGACACCCAGAAGCCAATCTGTGCACATAATCGTCCCGTCGCTCTTCTCTTCGCCACCTGAGAAGGGAGTACCTTTCTGTTCCCATCAAAGTGACCAGTACCGTAAAAGTGTGGAAATATTGGTCTACAGTGAGCCAAGCTATAACGCAAGCGTAACACTTTGCGCAT
>JAUCMQ010000120.1:0-10102 GCA_032360725.1 Desmognathus amphileucus | reverse complement strand
GATGGATGCCTCGGGTTCTCGCACAGTGTTCTCGGTCAGTGGCAGCATCAGGAGTGTCGGACCCCCTCCCTTGGGAGCGAATCCCAGTTATACACTCGGCCGCTATTTGCAACATTTTTGGTCACGAGTCTGGTTCGGTCATGGAATCTTACCCTGACACCTCTCTTTGGAAAAATACTAGCTCGGGGCTTCTTGGGTTCAGAGGCATTCGCTCCAACGCCTCTCATTCTGATTGGCTGATGACTGTCTCACTTTCTTAGCTTCCCTCAGGAAGAGGATATCGGAACTGTGTGTAACAATTTTGTGCAACACTGCTAAGCCAAGGTTTCATAGTCACTGTGGCCACCGCATGAATGTCCGGTTTGGTTATGTCGTTATTCACACGTTAGTGCTTGCTTTGCTTTTCTGCACGCGCGCGCACGCAATTAGTTGGCAGAACATTCATAACGGTTTTTACACAGTGACATGATTCTGGCTTTGCCCAAAATGGCGTTTGTGCTGCTCATCTGCCCAATAGGTCTCACAGTTTCCCCCCTTTGGCACAGGCGGGGATACCATAACTGCGTGTGACAAATTAGTAAAAAAAAAATTCTATGCTTTCCCTATACTAGCCGTTGGCCGTTCAGATTTGCCTGCGTCCGTCTCCCCCCTTGGGTACGCGGGTCAGGGACAGCTACCCGTGTAGTCACACTACTGCAAATCTGTAGTTTTTGTCGCGTCTCCCTCTTTTCATAGTCTTCAAGATATAAGCACTATTAAGTGTCACCGCTACCGTGATTGATGTCAACCATACCGTTGCGATGATTGTCCCCCCTATCACCATGTAGGGTGTCATGTCGATTGATTCTCTAGCCGTCAGCATTTCTCTGTCTCCGTGTGAATATCGATATTCTGATATCGACACATTGTTTTCTTTTATCAATAGTTGTAACGAGTGGGATTTCTTTTTGTCTAGCATGAAATCTAGGTCTTCGTCTTTTGGAATGGAGAATGTTTTGACCGTGTTAATCATTTCCATCACTCCTTCCACCCCTTCATTCGAGACATAGAATAAAGTTTGGCCGCCCACTGTCACTATGACGTCTCTTGGTATGGTGGTCGTAAATGTCGTATATGGAATGGGTTTGGTAACAAACGTGCCATGCCTTGTATAAGTTATTGTCAAGTTAGGTGCGTTCGTACTTACTAGCCATTTGTTGTTTATCAGAATTGCCTCTGTCAATGTCTCGTCAGTCCGTGTGACGGTGACGTCACAGAGCGTTGCGTCTGACATCACTTCCTCTATCCCACAGAGAATCCCCCCCTTATCGGGGATGAAGGGTCTACCAGGGCATAGATAATTTAGATCTTTGAACACTTGACAAGATTCTAGTCTTGGAATGAAATAGGTGTCGGTTGTATTTTGATATGCCACGATGTCTGGAGTGTTGATTTTGACCCTAATATTACCTTTCCATGTACCTACGTTTAGGATCTTCTTCATTTGATAAATCTTATCTGGTCTTACTAGTGGAATATTCAGTAAAAATGAAATGTGTAGCTTTTGTCTGTCTATGTACATAGGGATTGCGCTTCCTGTTTCGTATGCAATTCGGATTTGTGTGTTTTCTAGGTCTGCCCCGTGTATAGCGGACAGTGCATCTCTCACTAAGTCATCGTTTACGAAATAAAGTGGAATGTATGCTTTTACTAAATTGTGTATGTTCATTTCCAATTGTCGCAGGTAAGTCTCTGTAATATACAATATTGGGTCGACTAATTGGTAAAATAAGTTTTTAGCATTAATAGTCTTTTCGTGTAGCTTCATAGAGCGGTCAATTCTCTCATTTTGTGTTCCGCTAATGACGATTGTCTCCTTGATGATGTTCACCAGGTCCTGGTTATCGCGTCGCTGGGTCGCCAGGCTCTCTTGTATGTCGGTTATGGCAGCTCGCAGCTCCTCATTTTTCTTCTTCACATCTTTAATTGACACACTGTTCACCGCATTCATAGTGCTGCCCACTACTGTGCCTACAATTGTCAATAATGCCATAACCCCCATTATTGCGCCTGCAATGGCCCTTTTGGACCTCGGGCGTGTTTGAGCATCTTTCACAGGTTTATTTTCATTTGGCTGCTGTTTAATAATTGTCTTTTCTGCCTGTAATAATATTTCACTTATAGTGTCCTTTGTTCTGGCTAAATGGCTTGTATACCACTGTTTTACATCAACATCGCTTATATCGTCTATCTTTACATATCTATTGATCGTGGCTTCGATATCTAAGTCTACGTACACTAATTGGTTGATCATGCGATGCTCTGTCATGATCAAGCCCGGTATCTCCTGCGTGATGATACCTGTATGAGGGCCACGGTGTATTTTGACTTGCGACCTCTGTGCTCCGCACAGGTGGCTTGTAAAAAACAACCAACCATATAGAAATGTTTTACCCCATCGGGCATGGTTATAGTACGTTGTCGAGGAGAGAGCCTGACGACCATCAGGTGCAGTGGCGCTCCGTGCTGGCATAATTGAACCATGCAAAAGTAGTTAGAAGTATCTAGTTATGGAAGAAACAAAGAAAAGTTTAGTATCACCAAAATTGCATTGCATCCTATCTATGTCTCTCCCTGTCCAGCTTCAATTTGTTTTACTCTGGATTGTGGATGTGCTATTTTTAATTGATTGATGTGACACCACCGTTCTTCCTCAACGGTGTTCTTGAGGTTCTTTATTTTGTATACCACCGGAGATAGTTTTTCGGTGATCTGATATGGACCCTTCCACATGGGTAGGAATTTGGAATGTTTTGCCTTATTTTTCAGATAGTTATAGTAATATACTTTGTCATCGACATCGTATTCTTTTTTACTGGTTTTCATATTGTAATGAGTATGACTGGCATCTACTGCCTTTTCCAAGTGACGTTGAGCATGTGCAAATGCAAATTGTAAATGCTTCCTCAATTCAGACACATATTCATGAGTTGATATTGCGCCCACTAACACCTGTTCGTTTGTTTTATACAAAAGGTGCATCGGGACGGTCATCTTTCTGCCGGTTAACAACTCGAACGGAGAGTACCCCGTGACCTGTGATGGAGTAGCCCTTATGGCCATCAACACTAGTGGTAGTTTTAGATCCCAGTCTTTACCAGTTTCACTGACGTATTTCTTCAGAATCGTTACTATTGTCTGATTTGATCTTTCTACTGTACCACTACTTGCGGGATGATATGCAATATGTAACTGTCTTTTCACCCCCAAAATCTGCCACATTTTGGTCATTATCTCGGCTATAAAAGAAGACCCTCTGTCGCTAGAAATACGCTGTGGTAATCCGTGTCTGCAGAATACATGATTGATTAGTAACAGGGCGGTGGTATCGGCCTTGCAATTTGGTGCTGGGATGCATTCCACCCATTTTGTAAATAAACAGATGACAGTTAGCATATATTGGTTTCCTCGATTGGATCTTACTACCGGCCCAATGAAGTCAATCTGTATGTCTGACCAGGGAAAGGTGAGTCCTCTTTTTCGTAATGGTGCTCGATGGGCTGGGGAGCTAGGTTGGAATTGGGCACAACGTAGGCATCCTGCACAATAGACTTCTACGTCCTGGGCCATGTGGGGCCAGTAGGCCACCTCCCTAAGCATTTCTAGGGTTAATTTGGTGCCTCTATGTCCTGCGGTTATCTCATCATGGGCGTGTTCTAACATAATACCTCTAAATGCTACGGGTACCACCCATTGTGTAGGAGACCTCTCTGTAACCCTTACAAGGAGTTTTTCATGTAATTTGAAATTAACTCTGTATTTATTTAAAATTCGTAGCTCCTCGTTATTATTGATATCATCTTGGGATAGGGGTTGATTTACTGGATCTTCTATTGATCGGTAAAATTTACCTATTGCATTGTCATTCAATTGAGCTGTTATCAGGTCTTGGTCAGGGCCTTCTTGTGACCACAAAACCTTTTTCCCTTGTTCATTAGTCTGGGAGCGAGTAATCGCCTCACATTGTATCGACTGTTCTGGTTCGACTAGCAGATGCTCAATTTGAAATATTTCTCCCGTCAGTGCTCCTTGTGTGGCACTACGGTCTGCAATGTCATTGCCTTCTTTCTCTGGCCCTGGGGTTTTAGAATGTCCTTTGGTTTTTCTCCAATAAATCAGCATGTTATTTTGGACAACAATTTCATCAATTGCATTAATTAATTGTGCATGCTTTAACTTCTTACCATTCATACAGCGCATGCCTCTCGCTTTCCATCCTGGGAGGTACTCAACAAATGCATTTCTCACATAAATAGAGTCAGTTACAATTACTAATTCTTTAATGTTGAATTCTTGTGCAGTTTTGACAGCCAAGTATACGGCGGACAATTCTGCCACCTGACTACTCTGGTTACCAATTTTGTAGCCACAGGGTTGCCTTGGAAAGTCATTCACCCATGCATTCCCTATGCCAGCCACTCTTTCACCATTGTCATTTTTAAATGAACATCCGTCTACAAATACACATGGCAGGCTTTCACACTTTTCTTCGTACACTTTGTGTGGAGCATTTGCAAATGGTTCTATGTTACTAGGTTCAAAATTCTCTCCCATACATTCATTGGCTTCGCACTCATGCAGATCGGCCAAACCTTGTGCGACTTGGTTTTTCTTATTTTTACTGTACCTTATTTCCAATGGAAAACTTTGCATGGACATCATCCATCCGGTAATGCGTGAACCTGTGACATTTCCTTCTTTAACCTTATTACTATTCAGGAATTGTATTGATTGGTGAGCTGTTTCAAGTATTATCTTACTTCCTTGGATGAATGGTTTGAAATGTTGTACTGCCCATACTGCGGCAAATAGAGCCTTTTCACAGTCATTGAATTTTACTTCTATTTCTGATAGCGTTTTACTAGCATAGGATATCACCTTCGGGATGTCATCATGTTTCTGATATAGGACTGCAGATAAACACTTCTCAGTGTGTCCTACCTCTAAAAAGAATTCTTTGTCTTTTCTGGGGTATGCCAAGCATGGGGATTTTATTAATCGTTCTTTTAGAGTTTCCACTGCCATTTTATGTTCTGTGCCCCACTCCCAGGGTGTATCCTTTTTTAGTAATTTTAACAATGGCTGGATTATTTCTGAATAATCCTCAATGAACTTTCGGCTGTAATTAGATAGTCCTAGTATACTTCGTACATCTTTGACACATTTTGGCTCTTTTAATTTTAGGATCGCCTCAATTTTCTTTTTCTGAATATTTATACCTTCAGGCGTTACTTCGTGTCCCAGAAAGTTTACTTTGGTTCTGCACCATTGCGCCTTCTGCAGAGATACTTTAGCACCTGCATCTTTTAATTGTTTCAATACGTACTTTATCTCAGCTAAGTGTTTTTGGAAATTTTCACTTTTGATTAGGACATCATCGACATATGTAATAGTACCTCTCTCTGGAGCATCGGGTAGTGCCTTAGTGATAAATATATTGAATTCGCTCCCGCTGTTAATATACCCGAATGGACATCGCTGCCAGCAATAGGACGCCCCTTGAAACGTGAAAGCAAGCTTATACTGGTCTTCCTTGGCTACTGGCACAATCCAATATCCACTGGTCAAATCAAGAGCAGTATAGATTTTAGCCCCCTGCATCTGGGCCAATCCCTGATCGATATAAGGTATCGGCCATCGAGACTGATGTACCCTCTTATTTAACTCGCGGAGGTCCGCACAGAGCCTCCAAGTCCCGTTCGGTTTCATGACAGCTAAAATCGGGGTGTTAAAGGTGCTATGTACCTTCCGTATAATTTTTCGTTCCTCCAAATTTTTAATGATTTCGGTTAAATCTTCTAATGATGCGAGGGGTAGCCTATACTGTCGTTGAAACACTGGTGTCATATCGGGATCGGTAGGTATTCTCATTACATGTAAATGTGTGCCTCCACAATCATATGAATCTCGTGCGAATACCTCATGGTGTTCAATAAACATCTGCCTTAATTCTGCCTTTTCTTCCTCATTTGCGCACCCATCTGCTTTTGTGATTTGCTCTTCTATCAATTTGTTAAATCCTGGGAACATTTCAGGGGTTGCAATCTCATGTTGTTCTTCTAATTGCTGAGATAAGTCTTTTGTAGTGGCGTGACAGCAATATTCTATATCTGATTCCTTAACCGAGAATATTATTGTATCTACCTCCTGCTGATATTGTACTTCAATGTCATTAGAAGGTAACTCTGGGTAGATAGAATGGATGGTAAATACCCCTTTTGGCTGAGAATGTATCTCTTCTAATATCATTTGTGACTCTTCGTCTACCATTTTATTGGTGGCCCCCAGTATGGTATTGGCTAGGTCAAAACTGGTGTGTGAATCGGACACTGCTATGCCTATCAGTGTGCCTTTGGGAATTTTTAATGTCTCCTCAGTTTCATTATTAACTAGTATTTTACACCTACCTTCCTGTAATTCAACCAATGGAGTGTGAGTCGCTGAGATTCCACGTGTTTTAATATCCTGCACTAGGTTTATATAGGTGTCATGTTTTCCTCGCCATCCTTGTCCTTTCTTAGCCTTTAGATAAAGCGTGATTTGTCGAGTACATCCAGGAATTTCAATGTCATGTGCCGAGATCATTTCAGTTGCATATGGCAATATTTGGTCATATTGTGCTGCTTGTTGTGGATCGATAAAATCGACAGGATGACCTCCTAATCGGGACCATAATTCTCCATTGATTAAATCAACAAATGCTGATAATCGGTGTAATATGTCATTGGCAACACATATCTCATTGGAGTCATCACTTACAATTTGCATGTTATGTCTCAATTTCTTTCCCCCTATGTCGATGTCGATCATAGTTCGACCTACTACTCGATTTGCTGTGTCAATCTGTGTTTGTTCTCCATCGTATGAAATGATAGGAGTCATGTTTCCCATAGATTGCAGTTTTTCGATTATTTTCTCACTTACGTATGATCTTTCTGAATTCAGATCTAATTTAGCCTGCAGAGGTGTGGACTCGCCACCAATTCGAATAGGAAAATACCAATTTTCATTTTCGTTTTTCATTTGTACCAGTACTTTAATGGGCGTAAATGTTTCCTTCCTTGATTCCCTGCATTTCTTGCCTTTTGCTGAAAATTTTAAACAGTCACCATCGATTTGGGACTCCCACTTCCTATTGGCATCCAATACCACCATAGATTGTCGTTTTGATGCACACGTTCGCTCATTTTTAGTAATAACAGTAACTTCGGGAATCTGAGAGTTCCTGAAATAGATTTCAATGGCATCAGTACGCCGTTCCACTACATGTGTTCTCGTCTGTATTTTATCATTTTCTGTGGCTTTACGCAATGGTATAGGTCGGTTTACTTGAGCCCATAGAATACCGTTAAGATAGTCTATAAGAGGTGACAACCTGCTTAATATATCGCCTCCCAGGAGTACATCAATAGAATCTAAATCGACCACTACCATTGGATGTTGCATACAATGTTTTCCAATGTTGATTTCTATTTCGGCTATTCCTACAATTGGGACATCTTGCCCATTCACACTGTGTAGTTTTCCCACTGGTGTGATTAACTGCTGTCTCTCTTTCTCTTGTTGATCTTGATATATAAAATCAAAAATCTTTTTCGAAATTAAAGTTGCCTCGGATCCTGAATCCAACAGTGCTTCAACTTTCCACTTATTTCTAAGTGTAACTTGTGCGTAGTAACGATCATTTTCTTCTCGTAATTCACACACAAAATGTGAATTTTTAATCATTTCTTTCTTTAGGACATTAATTACTTTCTTTCTTACCCTTTGCAGTTTCGATAGTTCTAACTTCGGACTATCCTCAGGTTTTGATTCCTGAACAGTGCACACCTGAATCACCTTGGCTCCATCTTTCGTCACTGTTTCATTTTTCGGATTGTGAGATTCGTTACTTGTATCATCGATTAAAACTTCGGATTTCATTCTAGGGTGTGGTTCTTTATGTCGAAAGTATCGGCCGTCCTGTACATAGCCTAATTTCCCCTGTCGAAAGTCGGTGAGTCATTGCCCCGCAGCATGTGCTGAATCACGCTCGCCAGCATCAACGGCATTCACTGAGTTAACTCTGGAAGCTGAACCTCCACTGCTAGAAATCAGTCGCTGTACGTTCTGACTGAGATCCTTAAGTTGTTCCTCCAATATATTCAATCGGTTAGGGCGTCGTGGTGAACGTGGTCGTTCGTCCCATCGATTATAATTGTTCCGGTTATTGTAATACTGTCTCTGCCCTTGCCAATCTCTATTATCTCGTCTCTCACCTTGCTGATTGTAATTGCACTGATTGAAATTGCCCTGATTGTTTCTCTCTCTCTCTCTTGGGACATATTGGCCACTTCTCTCATATTGCCTCCTCTCAGGGCGCTCCTCTCTGCCCTGTCGTTGGTCAGTATTATTTTCTCTGGGCCGATATACAAAATTAGGTATCGGATTATTTCCCTTGTATCGTGGGCTAACTGCGTTTTTCTTTTCCGGGTCCTCACCGGATCCCGTATTTCCTTTTCGTTCGGGGCTTTTCTTCCATTCTCTATTCTTTTGTCCTGACCGGGGATTATTATTACCAGTCTCAAAGGGCAATTCTTTCTCCTTGCTGACCTCACACACCTTGCTAGGTTTTGGCTTATCTTTATTGTCTACATTCTCTTCAGTGCGGCTAACATCAAAAATACTTTTGGCTTGCTTATAAATCCAATCTATAGACCGCGTCTCGTTATAATCACGGGCTAATTGTGTACGAATGTGTTTGGGTAACCCGTAGAAAAATGCGTCCTTAAACTGCATTGTCTCTGTGTCAACCTCCTTGTGTACCTGTGAGAATGCGTTCTTAAGTTGCTGTAAATAATCTCTCGGATGTTGGTTAATTTCGCACTTTAAATTCAATGCATGGCGAAGTGCCTCATGTGCATTTCTGTGAGGTGAAAAATGTTTTAAAACTTTGCTGCGGTACTCGGCCCATGTTTTGTAATCCTTGCTATCAGAGCCCATAAAAAATGATTGGGAATCTGCTGCAAATGTCCAAGATAAGTATGTACGCAGCTCCACATCACTGCTCATGTTCAGTGTCTGCATGAGACGCTGATACAAACTAAGATGATCTTGGATTGAATTGTTCTTATTAGTTTTTGAAAATAGGGGTAACATCCCTCGGATTGTTTTAATGGACTTTGCATTGCCATTAGGAGGAATGACAACCGCTTTACCTGCACTATGATGCTCTCTCTTACTTCTATTTTTACGCCTGCGGACCTCCGTCCACTCGGGCTCAGAATCATTATCGCTAGATTCGGTCCGATATCTGCGTTCGGCTTGAATATTTCCACTACGATTAATATGCGGGACATATTCTCTTTTCTTCGCCACTATCTCAGCTCCACTAGATCCAGTACTACCATCCAGCGCATCTGAGTTCGCGCTGTTGTAGCTTTTAGTTAAGTCTACCATGGAAGGCCGTCAACTACTCGTCCTTCTAGACTCCTCTTTTTGTATCCTCAACTGCATCTCTCGAATTTCCTCTAGACTCTCATCTACATGTCCCTTAAGACTGTATATCTCTTTTTCCATACGAGAAATCCTACTCTCCCTTTCCTCGATAATTGATCGTAGCGATTTAATAGTATCACTGGCTCCCCAGTATTTATCTTTGGCTTCAACTAATTCTACTTTTGTAATATTCAATTCGTGACACAACTTCATTTTGTCTGCCTCAAGTTGTCTAGTTTTGTCCTTACATGCCACATCGCACCCTGCAGAACTGTGTTTTTTCCCCTTTTTCTGTGAGGTCTCGAGCTCGTGAATTCTCTGCTGCAATGATTCCCTGCGCCTGCGCTGTTCATGTGCCTGTGCCTGCAATTCATATATAGAATTAATATGCCCATTCTCCACAGTTCTCATTTCATTCATTCTTTCATGACAGGCTTTCAATTCCTGTTTGGCATGTTCTACTTCATCTTGCAACTGCTGTATTTTTGAACTTTCATCATTCTCACCCACATCGGCATCCCGGGCACACATCACCGTTTCAGCACTCGCATATCTCCGCTGCGCCTGCATCCATTTCTCATCAATC
>JAUCMQ010000119.1:0-10168 GCA_032360725.1 Desmognathus amphileucus | reverse complement strand
GACAAACAAACAAACAAGTGGAGCAGGAAGGAGTGTAGAACAGGGACTAGGGCACCGGGACCTGGGACCTAGGCAAAGTAGTGGGTCACTGCTCGTTTAAAAGAGTCTAGCAAAGGGATGCTTCGGATAGAAATGGGCAGGTCTTCCAGAGCTTGTGCCGAGGTTGAAAGCGTTTGTGCTCTACCCCACTGCGGGTTACCCTAGTTGGAGCGGCTGAGGTAAGGCGCGCTGGAAAGTAGGGCACGCCTTACCCCTGCTTCAACTGTATTTTGTTAGCCATAGCAATTTCAGTGCTAGATTTTTGAGCCCGTCTTTTTGAAAAGTACTTGTTTGTGCGACTCAAGCACCAGAGAAACAAAACTGGAGTAAACTAGAGTGGGAGACTGTTGATGCTTAACTCTGTTTCTGCCTCTTTTTCTTCTCACCCCCAACAGCGCCTTCTGGACCTGCAGTTGTTGCTGCTGCTCCTCTCTCCCCATCCCCCGCCCCACGTGTGTCCCCTACTCCTCGTCTTGCTCCGGCGAAGCTCCCGCCTCGGTTGCTGGCGTCTGGCCTGTCCCCATCGGTTAATGGTGAGTAAAACGCACACGATGCAAGAAAGGAAGGGAAAACGGATGTCGAAAGAGGTTGTGAGGTAGATAGAGGTGGAGGGTAGGAGGAAGGAGGAAGCGTCAAAGGCAAGCGTGTACAAAGTTGTTTGTTACAGGTGTAGCATGGCTTAGCTGGCCACACGCTATCTTTGGCATTATTTCTTGTTGCTAATAGACTTGTTTTTTCTGTTTAACCTTTTTAAAGATGTATTAAGGATGTTGTTCTCTCATTCTCTCTCTCTCTCTCTAACCAACAGCTAAAGCCGCGGGAAGCGCAAAAGGACGTCACCGAAACCAGGGAACAAGGCCACTACCGCAGTGGTACCTGGTGAGTGATAATCATGTGTGTAAACCAGGTTTTGACTAACACTGTTTGCTCCTTGCATGGCATCCTCTCCTGTTTCACCACTCTGCTGCTTTTGCCTCTCTAACAAGTTAACTTTAACAAGACAGGCGTTAAGAACTAGCTCAGATGCTGCTTCGACTAACACCGTTTGCTCCTTGCATGGCATCCTCTACTGTTTCACCACTCTGCTGCTTTTTCCTCATTCTGTATTCCTCATTCTGTATTCCTCATTCTCTTTTCCTCATTCTCTTTTCCTCATTCTGTATTCCTCATTCTGTATTCCTCATTCTCTTTTCCTCATTCTCTTTTACTCATTCTCTTTTCCTCATTCACCTCTTATTCTACTCCCTGGGTAATTCCCTTCTCTGTCTTTTAATCCTACAGGGCCTGCAAACAAGACTGGCCAGACCCAGGAGTCATCTCACAGGCACACTGCGGTGAAGCAGCCAAGGAGCTTCATCCGTCACACGACTGAGCAAGATGAGGAGGCCTCCCACTCCCCTGACGCTGCACACTTCTCCTCCTCCTCCTCATCCTCATCCTCTTCCCGCTCCTCTTCTGTAGCCAGCAGGGCCCCCCCAGCCGGCTCTCCCACCCGAGCTGACGTCTCGGACTCTCAGGGCGGTCCTGTCTCCCCCCCTGTCCTTCCTCGACCAACCCCAGCTCCCTCTCAGGCCCTGGTGGAGACAATCCAGTCTCTGCGTGTCACCCTGGCAGACCTACGGGATGCCAGGGTGCAGCAGAATACTGTTGGAATAGATTTCCACGAGGCCCTGAGCGGAATCATGGTGGCCTTGGAGGAGATAGGGGAGGCTCAGACAACCACCCTGGCTTTCATGGAGTCTGAGGCGTCAGCCCGGGAAGAGGCGTCCCGGCTGGCCCTTGCAGAGGCATGCCGCTACAGAGAGGAGAAAATGGCGGCTGACAAGCAGGCCAGGGAACAGGCCAAGAAGGATGCCCGCCTGGCCAGGGAACGGGATGATGAAAATGCCCGCCTGGCCAGGGAACAGGCAAAGGAGGATGCCCGCCTGGCCAGGGAGGATGCCCGCCTGGCCAGGGAACGGGCGGAGGAGGATGCCCGCCTGGCCAGGGAATGGGCCAGGGAGGATGCCCGCCTGGCCAGGGAAGGTGCAGCGTCAGCCCGCCCCCCTTCCCCCGCCCCTCAACTTCCCAACCCCATTCACCAATCTTCACCACCCTAATCCCTCCATCCTACCTCACTCTGGCCCCCCTTCCTCCCTCTCCTCTTCTTTCAACCCCCCATCTTTCTACCTCACACCAAGACTCCCCATACCATGGCTCCCACCCACACTCTCCCTTGCGAACCAGCCGCTTACCCTTTAATCCCCCAAGACAGTCCTCCCGTTCTTCCTCCTTCCATCCCCCCACTATCCGTCCCTCCTTCACCCCCCATTCACCCAACCGGGGAGAGAGGAGATAAATGTAAATTTGTATATAGTTTATAGCTGTGGGGTAAATAAACATTGTAAATAGTTCTTTTTAGCCTATCGGGAGGGGGGTGGGATCCATTGTTTCAGGGGAAGG
This sequence comes from Desmognathus amphileucus, assembly GCA_032360725.1. Classification (NCBI taxonomy): domain Eukaryota; kingdom Metazoa; phylum Chordata; class Amphibia; order Caudata; family Plethodontidae; genus Desmognathus; species Desmognathus amphileucus. Next base: position 7,687 of record JAUCMQ010000119.1, on the reverse strand, counting down.
GGGGTGGGTAGGCAGGGAATTTTTGTAAATTTTATATTTTCATAGTTATTTTATTTTTTAAATAAACCAAGTTGGTTTTTTAATAAAAAGGCCTGGTCATTGACTGCGGATGTAAGTAGGTGATGTGTGTGCATTGTGTGTCAGCCCTTACCAATTAGGTTGTATGCTTTCAAAATAGCGCTTTAGGGTCCCTGAAGCTTGCCCACAGACACACTCTCAGACCCCGACAGGAACACACTGCCTGGGACCGTGAGTGTGTCCGGGATGCAGGACCGGAGCAGGACACACCCCCTGTAAAAAAAACAGAAAAAACATAATAGTTAGAATTCAGCAAAACAGCCTCTGCACAGTCTCATCCAGGGATAAAATCACTTGGGAGGCGGAGGAAAGAAAGAGAGATGTGGAGGGAGAGGGTGGAGCGGGAGTGGAGAGAGAGCGAGATGATATGAGGGGGGATGGAAGTGGGGAGAGAGAGATGAGGGGGGCAACTGTTAAAAACAATAGAGAAACTTTGCTCTGTGTGAATTTGCTATATGTAGAAAACGATATATGCCAAAAACAAGCAGCCACTGTGGATCATGACAGACTTTGTTACGCCATCAACAACCCATCCACCGTTGTGTATTCTCACCAGCACCCCGACATGCTAGCATTATATCAGCTGACCTCATGGAGTCTGTCAAGGCCCCCAGCAGGACCTCCTAACACGGTAAACAAGAGTCCCCTCACCCGCCGATGACTGGCCTACAGACCTTTCCAGAACAAACAGGCCCAAGAAGAGAAATTAAACAACCATGTCCCTATTAACCCACCCATACCCCTACAACTGAAACGACCAACATAGAGTACAAATCAAGCACCATGCACCAAGTTTGACTTGGGCAAAAAGACAAGACAAAATTCCTTTCATTTAGAATAGCACAAGAGCAAAACAAAACATATTAAACTCACCGAGACAGATGTCTCGGCACGCCCCATGCCATGATGTATAAACAGAAAACCCAAATAAAAGTGAAGGAAGTAGTCCGCCGTGGCTCAGCGGAAGAAGCCCCGGATGAGATTCTCCCGGACACGAGCTCCAGCCCCACGTCCGGCAACCTGGGCAGGCGGGTTGACGTGTGCCTCCTCCTCGTTGTCATCGTCATCGTCCTCATCAGCTTCTCCCTCGTCAGGAGGCATAGGGACATTCCTCCGAATAGCAATATTGTGGAACATCGCACATATCACCACAATATCACCGCATTTTTCGGGACTGTACATCAGCGCCCCTCCGGTACGCTGCAGACAACGAAATCGTGCCTTCAGAACCCCAAAGGTCCGCTCCACAGTATTGCGTGTAGCAATGTGCGCAGCGTTGTAACGCCGTTCCCCTGGAGTCTGAGGATTCCTAACAGGGGTCATGAGCCAGGGAAGTAGAGGGTACCCCGAATCCCCTAAAAAAAACAGAGAAAGAATAAAGCAATCAGCCAAGTAATCCCTTATGAGATTTTGCAAAGAGAAACGTAGAATAAACAAGCATTAGTAAAGCAATACCTTTTCAGCTTTATTTTTTAAAAACTGAAGGGCACTACTAAGGGGCTTCTCCTTGGCAGTGGCCATCATTTTTTTTGTTTTTTTGGTCCGGAAATGCTTGTTGCGCTGAGGCACTCGCTGCAACGGGGCACTTCTGGCCCCAAAAATTAAATAAAAAATGATGGTCACTGCTAAGGGGATCCCCCTTACCAGTGCTTATCACTTTTCTTTTATTTTTTGGGGCCATAAGTGCCCCGTTGCAGCGAGTGCCACCTGTGGGTGGCCCCCACTGCAACGGGGCACTGACATGGCGGGCGGTGGGCAGTAATATGTGGGCAGGGCATAGGCCCCGCCCACATATTACCACCCACCATGTCAGTGCAGACTGGCTGGGTTAAGCATCACGCATGGCGCACTGTTTAACACAGCCAAGAGGTACGTAGTATGGCCGGGACGGGGCAACCCGCTGTTGCCAGATCGTCTCGGCCATACTACCTACATTATCTTTTCGGTCACCGGATGCACACTGTGCACGCATCTGTGAACGAAAAGGTAAACATATCAAAGAGAAAAAACAGATTGGAGGATTGGCCAAACAAACCATATACTCACCCAAAAGCCACAGCCGTTGATCGGCAAGCCCCTCCATGAAGGGGTAGAGCGCGCTCCCCCGCAACACTGTGGCATCGTGGCAGGAGCCAGGGTATCGAGCACATACATACTGTATACACAGCATGCTGTCGCACACCATCTGCACATTCAATGTGTGCTGCATTTTCCTGTTCCGGTAGACTGCCTCATGATCCAGGGGTGGCACAATGGCAACATGGGTGCAGTCAATGCATCCGATGGTGTGCGGCATGTTGGCGATAGCGTGAAACTGGCCCTTGAGGCGGAGAAAGGCAGCCTGATCTTGGGGGTAAAAGATGTGCCGGTCCACAACCCGTATCATGGCAGCCAGGACCTGTTTCAGGATACGAGAAAACATGGGTTGGGATATCCCATGTCCCATGCCCACAGAGTGCTGGTATGAGCCGGTAGCACAAAAGCGGAGCACGGCCAGCAGTTTGAGGAGGGGGGGCACTGCAGTCTGAATAGCGATCGCAGGCTGCAAGTCCTGCTGGATCTCGGCCACAATGCTCACGATAGTGGGCATATCAAGGCGGAAAGTCCGGAGAATGTACGCCGGACTCATGCCAACGCTCGAAAACCTCTGGCGGGGGATGTTGGGTCCCCTGCGTCGCCTGCGTCGAACCACAGGACCAGGAGGAGGAGGTGAATGGGGAGGACTGAGAGGGTGGGGTGGTGGGCCTGGTGGCATGGCACCTGGCGGTGGCTGAGGGTGCCCATCAAATTCCTGTGCCTGGATCAACTGGAGCACCAGCTGCATGGCTCCGAGAGCCAGCCTCTCCTCCACATCAAGGAGCTGTTGTCCGCCAAACATCCTGGCAACAACTGAGCTCTCCCCTGGCACTACCCATTCATATATAGTGGTTGATATGCAAATTAACACCATAAAAGGAGTTATTTGCAAAACCGTCGGTGCTACCGACGGTTTTCCGTCGGTTTACCGCTATCTAAATAGATAGCGGTGCTACCGACGGTTTTTCCGTCGGTAGCACCGACGGTTTCCCGACGCTTTTTTCCTCGGAACCCAACTCGTAATAGGAAAAAGGAAAACCGACGGTACACCGTCGGAACTCATTGCCAAAACCGACGGTACATACTCGTAATATTCAAATGTTGGTAAAACCGTCGGTAGCTCCCGCACCGACGGTTTTACTAACATTTGAGGAACTCGTAATCAGGGCCTTTGTCTGCTCCTTACGCCATACCCTATGTGCCCTGTTTTTGTTGCCTCTCAAGCTTATAAGGTCTGAGCCAAACCATGGGTGCTGGGTGGAATTAAGTGGAATTTTACAGGCCTGAATAGGAGCAATGGAGTCTACTGCCTCCCTCAAAGTGTCATCATAAAGTTGAGCTATCTCTGAGGCGGAATCTTTAGAAACTATATCCCGAGAGAGAGAAGTCCGCATAGGAGCTAGAGCCTTGGTTGTTAATTTCTTCATGTTCCTTTTTTGGGTCATTTTATATACCGGAGTGGGTCAAGCCAGAATATAAGGAAGGTCAATAGCAAATGAAATAACCGAGTGATCTGACCATGGGCATGGTTCTACCCTAGGTGAATATATGGGAAGGCCATGGCAACAAATCCAGTCCAATATATGACCCTTATTATGAGTAGGTGAAAAGACCAGTTGGGAAAAGCCCAAGCTTGAGAGTGCTTGGTCGAGAGATTCGGCCTCAGGATCCTCTTTATTATTGTACCAATAATTGAAATCACCCAGTAGTACTTTAGAGGTAGGTTTAAAAAATGCCATTAAAGAGGAAAGTAACTGTTCTTCGAAGTGAGGCATCTTGTTAGGGGGCCTATAAAGAACAATGAAACTATAAGAAGTACAGGGGTTAACAAGTAGTTTGACCCAGAGTGCTTCCTTCTGGGGATTCAAAGGACACTTTATGAATGTCAAGATTGTGGCGAAAGATGATGGCTACTCCTCCCCCTTTACCAGAAACCCTATCCTTCGACAGGATTAAATAGCCATTTGGGACGGCTAGGGATAAGGAGGGTCCTGTGTGTGAGGACAACCATGTTTCTGTAAGGAACATGAGATCCATATAGTTATCCAGAAGATAGCTAGACACCAATTGCATGTTTTACTACAGACAACGTATTCAGAAGTGCACACTTCAGCTTGATGTTACTAGATGTCTGTGCAGAAGGGGACGATATTTCCAAATCTCCATGCTGTAATTGGGTGGTAACTGAGCTGGCAGTTAACAGGGCATCACTAAGGCTAGAGTGAGGCAGTGATTCTGTAGTGATGATGATGACTGACCTAGCAATCGGTAAAATGTCAACATTACTAACAGGCGAGGATGGTGTTTCCAGATCTCCATACTGTATTTGGGTGGCACCTAAGCTGGCAGGTAACAAGACCTCACTAGGACTAGGGTGAGGCAGAGATTCAGAGGTGATGTTAACAGGTGACCTAGCAGTCGATAAAATATTGTCCGCCCTTATGTGAAGACACAATGCCACAAAAGAAAAGCAATCAACTCGGGATCTTTCAAAGCAAGAACACTTGTTTATTAACTAAAAAATAGGTAAAGTTATTTAAGAGCAGAACAACAACAATAGTTTAAGGTGCGCATCGCCCGTGGGCCTCATCACACCACCAGGCGTCAAAACAAAGGGTCAAATCAAGAGATAAGTCAGCACAAAAACAGGGTCAGCAACAGCAGAACGGAGGACAGGCAGTTATTTAGGTAATGTCAGTAAACAGGAGCGTCTTTAGGCCTTTACGAAAGACCTCCAAAGCTGAGATCTGCCTGAGCTCCTTTGGTAGTTTATTCCATGTGACAGCTGCCTGTACAGAGAAAAGGCGGCCACCAAAAGTGGCAAGCTTGAAGCGTGGAGGGGTCAGTCTTATTTCCTCAGATGATCTCAGGGACCTACCAGACTCGTAGATTCTAATTTCATTTCTGAGGTAGTCTGGGGCCTCATTATACACACACTTGTGGGTGAGAGTGGCCAGCTTGTATGCAATTCTTTGGCGCACTGGCAACCAATGAAGGTTCCTCCTAGCTGAAGAGATATGATCTCTCCGAGCAGTTCCCGTGACCGCTCTTACCGCATTGTTTTGGGCGACCTGAAGATCATGAATCACCCCTACATCAACACCGGCTAACAGACTATTACAGTAGTCTAGCCGCAAGTTTACCAACGCCCCTGCCACTCTGGCTAGATTGTCCGGGGTTAGGTAAACTCTAATTTGTTGCAGAAGTTTGGTGACATAGGCACATGCTGATTTGGTTTTTAAAACATGTTTTCTCATGGTCAAGTTGGCATCTAAATGTACTCCCAAAGTCTTTACAACTGAAGCCACGACAATGGGACAACCATCAATTGGAAATGTTGAATAGCATTCAGGAAGCGCTATCAGTTTCTGTCTCGTGCCCAAAATTAAAATCTCTGTCTTATCGCCATTTAAAACCAGTTTATTTAAAATCATCCAATCCTGTATTAAATTAAAAACTCTGTTTATGTTCTTTACATCCTCATTATAGTTGCCAAGCAGTGGTAAAAAGATCTGTGAATCATCTGCATAATTAGTAAAACCTACCCCCTCTTGCTCCAATAAATCAAATAGGGGGCAAGTAAACATATTATACAGCATGGGGGACAAGCAGGATCCCTGCGGCACCCCAAGTTTCAACAATGTTGGTTCCGCAGCAGCTGTCCCAAGGCTTACACGTGCAGTGCGGCCAGATAGAAAAGACTTGATCCATTCCGCAGCATCTGCCGAAAAAGCAAAACAGGATCTCATGCGGTCAACCAGAAACTTATGATCCACAAGATCAAAAGCCGCACTCAGATCGAGCAACAGAAGCAGCACTGGATTACCCTTCTCAATGATCTTAGTCAGGTTATTTTTTAAATCCAAAAGTGCGGTCTCTGTGCCAAATTTTTGTCTAAATCCTGATTGCCTGGGGTTAAGTAAGTTATGGTTATTTAAAAAGGCTTGAATTTGATTATAGGCCAACTTATCCAGTATCTTCAGTAGAAAGGAAACGTTTGTGATTGGCCTATAATTAAGGGGGTTCTCTGGATCCAACCCTGCTTTTTTAAGCAGTGGTGTGATCCAGGCCTCTTTCAAGGAGCTAGGGACTGAGGATGTGGCAAAGGAGGAATTTACTAGTTTGACTAATACAGGTGCGAGGCTATCTAGGGAATTCTGGATTAGTTCAGCGGTGCAGATATCACCCTTATAGGAAGTGGGCCGCATCTTTAATACAGTTTCTTTAAGTTCCTCAACCGTAACCTCACGAAAGGCAAATTGCACATCTCCCTTACATCTAGGATTAGCATGGAGGTGGGTGAGTTGTTGCGAACTAGCATTTAGCATTTCAAGTTTAGTTTCTACAGTGCTAACATGCTTCTCAATCTTTGCCATAAGGGCATTCTGAATTTCCTGGCACCACTCGTTTGTAGGAACTTTCCCTTCAGCCTCTAGGTTTTTGCCCTCTAGCTCTTTTACGATTTTAAAAAGCTCTCTTGAATTAGACTGCGCGTTAATGATCCTCTCATTGAAACTTTCCGCTTTGGCAGAAAATATCAAATCTTTGTATTCCCTTGCTGCCGTCACATATGCAGCTTTAGATGCATCAGATGGTGATCGCCGCCAGTGGGCTTCAGCCCTCCTTTTCCAGGCCCTGGCCGCAATAATCTCATCTGAGAACCAATTTTTGGTTTTTGTTTCTGGCTTAACGATCTTAAGTTTCTCGGGGGCCAGCTTATCAGTAGCGGTGTTTACTATGTCCCTTAGAGATGAGGCTAGAATGTTCACGTCAGAGGTGTTCATACATCCCCTCAGGTGAGGTTCTACGGTTTTAGAGAAGAGCTCGGGTGGGATATCATTTGTCCTGCGCCTCCGTAGCACTGTTCTCGGGTGTACAACTTTCTTCATCAGCAGGGATAAATCAAGGGTGAAGTTGACAAAGCAGTGGTCTGACCATGCACATGGGGTGACAGCTATCGATATAGGATCGATATTATATGTCAGCACCCAGTCAAGCACGTGCCCATACTCGTGCGTAGGTTCATTAACGTGTTGGGATAGACCGAGGGCTTCAAGAGAGGATAGTAAGCTCATTCCTGCTTTGTCCGTGTCATTACCTGCCCAAAAATTTAAATCCCTGCATAACAGCAGCTTAGTGTTGCATTTAAGGTGGTCTGCAAGAAGACCAATCAATTGTTCATTAAAAAGTGGCATATCATAAGGTGGACGATACAATACAATACATGCAACTGTGGTGTTGTGATCCAGTGCTATTTTCAAAAATAAATGTTCACAGCCCGAGATGGTATTAGACGGGCATACATGAATATTAAAACAACTTCGATATATGCAGGCAACACCACCACCTATAGTACCCTCTCTATCGGCACGAAGAGTTTGGTAACCAGGTGGGGTGGCCAGAGAAGCAGCATGGTTTGAGACATCTTGTAGCCATGTTTCCGTAATAAACATCAGATCAATATTCTCTTGCTCAATGGCATCAGCAACCTCTACACAGTGTTTAACCAGTGATCTTGTGTTTAACACTGAGA
>JAUCMQ010000118.1:0-10218 GCA_032360725.1 Desmognathus amphileucus | reverse complement strand
ATATGTGGGCGGGCCCATGCCCCGCCCACATATTGCGTAGCAATGTTTCTACACCTCCCACGCCCGTCCACATAAGCAGCCTTTGCTTATGTGGGCGAGCCGTAAGCAGTGTTAAAACGTGATGCCTTTAAGTGGGAGGGGCATACGCAGGGGCGTACCTATAGGGGGGTGTCGGGGGTGTCGCACCCCCCCAATAATTAAGAGCCATCGGGTTCTGCTTTGCACTGTGTCGGGTCTGGGGCCCTTTTCCACTGGTCTATCGGGGTGTGTGCCAGATAGACCAGTGGTATTCAAACTCTTGGGTGTGCCCCCTTGATGGGCTGTAGAGGAATGCAAAGGGGAGCAAGCGTTCCCCACAGAGTGAGAACAATTAGCTGCAGATTGTCAGAGAAGATAACCTTTGTTATCTGACTGTTCTCGCAGCACACTGTGACAGAGACAGGGGGCGAGGGAGGGGCTGACTGCTGAATGATCAACACAGTCTCAGAGAGCGCTTCATATGCATATGCATATTGAGGCATTGTCTCTCCAGGCTGTGCTGATCTGCAAAGAGGTGAAATGCGACCCTCTTTCCCAGCTTCAGCTGAAAGCCCTTTCCTCTGGAATGCAGGTGGGAGGAGAGAGAGAGAGTACAGTACAAGATATACTGAAAAAAGAGGAAACCATGAAAATGATTTTAAAAGCTATAAGACCTAAGAAAGTTTTATTGCATATTATTTTGGTCTAACAAGCCCAGTAGTGCCTTATGTGCCCTGCTCACTGTTAAAGAAGCACCAGAGTTGAAGGTTCAGAGAATAGGGTGCTGTCCGTGGCACGTTTAATTGTAAATTAAATAACTGTATTGAAAATTGTGACTGATTAAAGACAACTTATACAGAGCACAATGGGGCTGATTCACAAAGCAGTTACACACTGTCTTAATTGTACGTCTGGTGTAACTCCCATTGCTGTCAATGAGAGTTACACCAGTGCAGCTCCCCAAAGGGTGCTGGACTCAGCCCAAAATCAGGCCCAGAACCATGTTCAGCAGCCAATCATTCAAAAGCTGACAGGGGTTTGAGGCACACTCTAAACATGGGGCGTGAAATGGGCACTTTTGATAGGCTTGTGTCTTCTTGACTCGTTAGTTTTCTGCTTTTGGCATCATTTACGGCGCCATAGGCAGAGAATGTTGCTTCTTGTATTCCCTGTGAGGACTGCATTGAGAGCTGCCGAAAAAGGCAACTGAGCCTGGAACTACTTTCGCGCCAGAGTACCCCGTGGAAGGATATTTGAACACCCAGCAAAGGAAAATTCCAAGCCAACTTCCTTTGAACTGAAATGTTTCCTGCTTGTTATCTTTTATTGGCACAATAAAACTGACAACCAGCGCCATGCTCCGGCCCCTTTCATATTGCGAAATATGATATTGCGAATTGTCATATTTTATTTTTACATATGTAAAAAATAATAAAAAGACCCTTTTATATTTTTCTAGATGTTGGTGTCTCAGCACCTTCTGTTTACTCAGAGGCATTAGTGGGAAGGGGCGTTTGTTCGTTTTTAAATGAACGTTTCAAGTAATTGGCACGGCATAGTTTCTATTCCCTCGAAAAGCTATCACTGCCTAGGGAACAAACACGGAGCAGTAGAGAGTAAGTCAAAAACACACTTTTATGAGCTGCGCGTTAATTAACCATGGCCATATCGTACAGATTTCGCCATCAAACTAGCCACAACATCAAGACATTGCAATTGCGGCTGGCTCTGTAGGCTGGAGCCTGGACTCCTGTCTCGTGCATTTCCTGGAGCCAAAACCATCAGTGAAGTGGTCACAAGACCAGCTTGTGTATTGTGACTAGCCTAAGGCGCTTGTTTCAAATACACGTCTCGCACTAATTTTGTCAATATTTTCATCTGAGGGGCTTCATAAACCCTCACTGCCTATGTGTTTTTGACACTCCAGCTGCCTCACAGTTCGTAATTGCATTCTGTTTCTCAAAAGTGCCTATTCAGACAGGAATCCTAGCATGTCATAGAGATCAAGACTGCCAATGCCTTCCCTCTGCCTGTCTGTCTGTCCATGAACAAAAACACTTGTCTCACCATGGCTCGATTCACAGGCAAACTATTCAGAAAAGGAGGGTGATTTTTAGACCGAAGATTGCCGATGCTGGTCTACATAGAAAACACCAACCGGAGAGTGCACTTCCGGCTGGATTCCAGGACTATCTGAGAAGCCGTCCTGGCATTGTCAATTGGAAACAAGAGGTAAATGCACGGAAAGTGTCCATAGTGAATAGGAAAGATGCCCTCAATGATAGTGAATAACGTTCACTTGTTTTCCTTCCTTTTGAAGGTCGAACACATTGGACGATGTCTGTTCTTCATGACTCCAGCAGAAGAAGCCGCCCTGAGTGCTGCAAGTAAAACAGCTCTTACAATTCAGTTTTTCCATACGTTGGCATTAACTGGAATGGCGCAGCAGTCTATTTTGAACGACATCAAAAGTGTCCTGCATCTCGTGCGTTACATTATTGGAGAGCCAAAAATCAAAGAGGAAAATGCGGATTTGCCGTCGACAGCTCAGCACTTACAGCAGGCACTTAAAGGGATGAAGAAGACAATGTGCCAAGAAGTCCGGGCAGCAAACCCCCAAAGAAGGTAGATGTTGACTCTTGTTGGGAACGGGAGGTTTGGGTCAATATGCTTTTCCTACACAGAATTGAAAGCCCATCCAATCTTGCTGCTCTTGTGCCTCCGTCAAATAGATGGGAAACGCCGAGAGGTCCTCCAAACTCCCTGAAGCTTCAATGGTTCAAGTCTGCTTTATTTGTCTTGTCAATTTCAATCATTTAGCTTCAAGGATCAAGGACCAGAAGAGAGGAGCCCTCGTCAGTGCCTGATGATCCTGAAGGTCGCAGAGAAAGACTTCCTGAAAGTTATGGGACAAGCATCTTTTTTTTTTTTATTTATTTGTTTATTCAAAGCCACAATACAGTTTTAGTCAAATCAGCAATTACAACACAATTTTTAAAACCAAGTCCAATTTTTACATTTAAAAGCAAATCGTAAAAAAATATACAGTCAAATCACTAATTTGTTAGTTGGAGGACTCATAACGGTTGGGATATCTACTGCATTATCCTTTATAAACAAGTCAAGCCACCTGAGACGCTCAGCCTCCACCATTGGGCATGAAGTTAATAAATGCATGATATCATCAATCTGTCCTGGGCATAACACACAATGTGCTTGTTCATTGGGCCATTTATACCATTTTGCCCGAAGGGCAGGAGACGGGAGCAGGTCTAATCTCATTCTCAACATAGTCTGTATTATTTTTAAAGGGAGCTTCATCAACAAATATTGTGCCCTTGGGCGATGAGATTTCCTAATTACAAAACCAGACAAAGATTTCAGGCTTTCACAGTGAGAGAAATTCCTAGAAAAGTGAAAAAGAAAAATACGAGATTTAAGGCTTACCAAGTCAATACTCTTGATTGTTTCCATTAATGGATGTAACCCATCCCAAAGATTTAGCAATTTCAATAAGGTCCCTACATATCTCATATATGTAAACTTATGGTAAGAACTGCTTGCTTCTTCTAGGCATCTTTTTAATAGGGAATCATCATTAAAAGTAAGAGCTCTAATCAAAAATTTTAAAAGGCGACAATGAGCTCTGGCTAACAGGGAGGGTAGATCCAATTCAATATTCAAGGCTTCCATGGGGCAGGATGACGGAAGACCTAACATAACTTTCCAAAAAAGACCTTCCCACACCTTGATGCGATTATCTGCATCGGTGGGCCAAGCTTCACACCCATACAGCACATTCCCTACCCACTTACTAGAATAAATGCTGATCAAGGGGCTTAAATTGTCTATATCTATAGCAGATTTTAATTTATTTAGACCGTGAGTGATGCTTATTGCCTTTCGTCTTATATTTGAATAGTGGGTAGACCAATCCCCATTTGAATTGAAAGTAACCCCCAGGTAGCAGAAGCTTCGAACCGTTTCAAGAGAATCTTTTTGAATGGTCCATTTTTTAACAATCTTTGCTTTGCCCCCACACATAAAATGTTTGATTTAGTAACATTGATAGTCAATCCATTAACGGAGCAATAGTCATAAAACAAATTCAAGGACTTCTGAAGGCCTTTGGAAGTGAGGTTGAGTAATGCAGTGTCATCAGCGTACTTAAGAATAGGAATAGAACAACCACCCATCTTTGGCGGAATAGTGTCTGTATGGGAAATAAAAACTGGGAGATCGCTAATATATAAATTAAATAAAAGGGGCGCCAGAATACAACCTTGTTTTAAGCCGTGGTTAGTTTGAATTTGTTTTGTTAATTCCCCATTCGGGCCCCACTTTACCTGGATCCAGGTATCCATGTAGAGTAGGGCCATGGCCTTGACCAACCCAGGGTCGACACCCATTTTCAACAGTTTACCCCACAGTCGGTCCCTAGGGATACTATCAAAAGCCTTTTGAAGGTCTAAAAAGGCAATAAATACGGGGTATTTTTTTTGTTTAACATATTTTTCAATTATGAGTTTTAGTGTCAAAAGATGGTTACCGGTAGAACATCCTGGGACAAAGCCCACTTGGGTGAAGGGGATGGCCTTTACAGCCTGGCACCATTTTTTAAGATCTTCAAATAATAATTTAGCATAAATTTTCCCTGGGGTATCAAGTAATGCAATTAAACGATAATTTGCAGGGTCTAAACGATTCCCCTTTTTAAAAAGAGGAAAAAGTAAAGAACCGCGCCATGATTCAGGGATTACACTAAAAGTAAAAGCAAAATGAATAACAGGTTTTAAAATCAATGACCACTTATGTGCAAAAAGCTTTATACAAATAGCAGGGATGGCATCAGGGCCAGGGGCTCGGGAAGGGTTCAGTTTATCAATTGCTGATAACAAATCATGCTCAGTCACATGCATATTAAGACCATTGTCCCGAAATAAAGTGCAAGTGCTCACAGGACAATCTTTACAGTACAATTCTCTGATGAAATCGGACCACACCATTGCAGGTAAGGAAGCATCTGGAAGAGCTAAGTTAGAGCAAACATTAACAGAGTTCACAAGTTTCCAGAAGGATCTAAGATCAGATTTTTCCAATGCCGAAAGTAACTGGTAACCTTTCTCAGCTTTGTACTGAGAAAGCTTCCTCCTCAGCATGCGATTATAATCAGCTTTCATGGTGATCAAAGAGTTTTTTTTCCGCAAGGGGCTGGATGGATTTGAAAGACTAAATGCCCAAAGTTCTTTTCTCTTCAATACACATTCATCATCAAACCAATCAAGCTGATAATTCTCGCACCGCTGTGCAGAGATACTAGATTGAATTAGCAGATTATCTCTGATAGAGGCCATTTGAATGTTATAGGTTGTAATTGGATCATACAGATGAAGTTGTGTTAAATCAGACTGAAGCCCTAAAAAGGAGTCATGAGATAACCATTTTATTTCTGAAAACTGAACTCTGACTCGATTTTTAACCTGAAATTGTAAGGGCATGACTCTGGGAAATTCTGTTATGGGGCAGGGAATTGTTAATTCCAAAGAAAGTATGGCATGGTCACTGCCCCCAAGCCACAAGTATTTCATAGAAAGAACCCAATCAAAAATACAACTGCTAACAATACAATAATCAATCAGTGAGGAAGAGAGGCCACGCTTAAATGTATTATCTAACAATGTGTGACCAGCGGTGCGACCATTGACTATTACCAGATTATGACTAATTAAAATATCGATCATCTTTTTCATATTGATTGATATTCCCGGGAGTTGAAAAGTCGGAGGGCAGTGAAATGGAGGGACATGAGGGTTAGCTAATTCCCAATCCATAAATAAAACTGGGTGAATCAATTTTAAATTTAGATCGCCCCCGCAGATTATACTATCAGTAGGACATTCTTGAAGCAAGTTCGTGAACAATAAGTCCACCTCCCTAAGATATTTCTTAACCCCAGGACCCTGTAGTATTGCAGGCCGAAAGTACATATTGATTAATAACAAGTGCTGTAATGAGCCTCCTCTTCCAGCAAACTGGACACGAGTGACTAGCACACCGGGCAAATCTGCCCAGACCTTTAAAACTTTCCAGTTTGCTTTTATATTAATCAAAGTTAAAAGGCCACCCCGGTTATGGCCCATAGTAGAAGGGGTTGCATATTGATAAACAGCACAGAAACCATTAAAATCAAGTGGAACCGTGGCCCAGGTTTCCTGTAAGAAGATAAACGCATATTTTAATAAAGAGTCCCATACAGTAAAATTTAAAATCCTAGATAGACCCGCACAGTTCCAACTTGCTCCCATAAAACGTCCAAGGGAATTATTAGCATCAAAAATTAGACTGATTCAATAAAGAATCCGCTCAGTCACTTAGCTCCTTCACTGAAGCATCATCCTCCACCGACGTGATATTCATTGAGAATTCCTCGAGAGCGTAGTTCAGCTTTTGTCTTTTTAACGGAGTTTCCTGCAACAGGATGTGGGTTGTGCTACTATTTCTCCGTTTACGTGCTTTATTTGGAGTTGAACAGCTAGTCATAAAGGAGGAGTTAATAGCAACATCTTGGTTCCGGTGATGTGGAGCATGGCGAGGTTTGGTTAGAGGCTTCTGCATCAGTTCGTATCCTTTACTTGTAAAAAACTCTATTTGGCTCCATACAAGGTTCCTCACAATAGAGTTCTTGAAGATAATTTTGGTCAGAGCTCTTTCCCCAGAAATTGTGATATATGAAAAGGTGTCTAAATCATGATTGTTAATATTACGTAAAAGAGGGTTCATAAAACACAAATTTAAAAAAACATTAATATTAAAAGAACGATCCTTAAAACCATCCTCTTCCCAGAAGATGGGTAAAATGTAAAGTGCTGGGCAATTAATTATATCTGTTTTCTTCTCTTTAGGACGAGTTGTTACAAAGGATGATTTAGGCACATGTGGTTTTTGTTGTTTACCAGAATAGTTAAATTTATCTTGCTTATTTGAACAATTTTTGGGCGAAACAGCAGCAACAGGAATAAAACAATTGGCTTGAGGATTTAGTGGAAGGACATTAGACAGTAGCGCTCCATTAGCAATTTTGGAATCAGGGGGGGGATTAGGGAAGGCTGATTTCACTGGCTCATAGGAACCCAACATCCCTAACACTTTTTTATCAAGTGCTGTAATAAGCGACACAACTCTCTGAGATTCCTTCAAAGCCTGGATGGCAGTGGAGCGATCACTCTTTTGTGTTTTTATAATATCACTGCATTTATTATCGACACCTTGAATTTGTTTCTCCATACATGCTTGCTTGGATCTAACTAAGGCCAGATTTTTGTTAGTAATTGTTTGATTGTCCTCCATTTTTTGATTTAATTTATCGATGGAGGATTTTTGCGCTTCCATCAGTCCAGTCATAGAACTCATAGCTCTCACCAGTTTTTCCACTATAATAAGTTGCTGATTGAATCGACTTTTTAGATCTTCAGAGGTTGAATTAAGATCAGTGTTAACAGCTGAATTATTCAAAATTGAGCTATCGCTAACATCAATGAAAGAGGGCATCACTGACTGATTTTGAAGTTGGTGAGGTATGGAAATATTAACAGGTTCAACAACCTTATCGATGTTGTCAGAGGACGTCAAACCCACGGTGGTAGCATTATCTTTAGGTTGCACAGGCAAATTAACATTAGCCGTATCAAGAATCTCCGAGCCGCTATTAGCAGGGTCGTGGATAAGAGCCTTCTCGAGTCCATCATTTGGAGAAGCATCGGCGCTAGAATTATCAGAACTGATCTTAGCATGCTGAGAAGAGGTCATAAAGTCAGTCATTACGGCCTGAGCCGAAAGGCCAGTTGAAGGTGTGCTACTGGCTAGCACTGGTTTAGAAATTTTCACTTTTGGACGTAAGGCAGGCATTTTAAAGTTGTAATGTGGACAAAAATACTGTGCAATACAACGTGGCACGCTAGCCGACCCTAGTGGACAGGGATGCCAACAACGTTGTAGTAAGACGGAATTTAAGATAAAAAGTAAAATAAAAGAAAATCAAAGAGATAGTCTATGAGCACCCAGAGCGCCAAGACGCCCAAGACCGGGCACTCCACGCCGCACTCACCGCCCAGCGCTCGTCCGCCTTCGCTCGTCCGCTCGAGCCGGCTCACAGCTGAAATACTTCCTGGTTCTAAAGCCAACTCACTGATTGGCTCGCGTTCAGGAGGCGGTGCTGCTGGGAAATCGAGTCCTTTGATGAAATGGTGAGGTAGTTGTTGTCTTGTTTTTTTAAAGGAAAAGTGCGTCGTGCGCCGTGCATAGACCTTCCTCCTAGATGAAAAACAGGCCAACAGATAAAGTGACTTGTGCAGGAATCCAAAGGACGCCCAAGACCGGGCACTCCACGCCGCACTCACCGCCCAGCGCTCGTCCGCCTTCGCTTTTACAGAAACCAGTTGTTCTGAAGAAGCTTTTGGTAAGTGTCTAGTTATCAAACAATCTTTTAAAAGCATAAGGAAAAACAATACATGCTTTTCGAATAGGGTTTTGCTGAGGCCCTTAATAGGAACCCTCGATGGTGGAGTCCACCATGTTTCTTCTCACAGTTGCATAGTTGACAAACCTTTTATTTGGTGTTTTTTGAAAGCATAAAAAATGAGGGCACGTGCATTGAACGGAGGATACACACAACACGCACAGTATTTCTGTCTTCCTCTCCGTGCAACTCTTCTAATACCTCCCCCTGGAACTGAGCAGACCATGAAAAGTGACAGACGTAAACATGTTGATATAGCTGAGGCCTTTCTTTCAGGTTCAACACTGGCTTCAACTCACGCGTTACCAGACTGAATCCGGAAGAAACTTTGCAGTTGTCATAGTGAAAGATGCAACGAAAACTGAAAGACCAATCGCAAGATATGCTTGAAATCCTGCAGAAGGAAGTGTGAGTAGACCTCAGAGGAGAGGTGCAAGGAGCTGATCTTCCAGGGTGACCACCTTCATGTCTGGCATTCACACCAGGGGACGGCTTGGGGCTTGGTACTGTCCTGGACACGGCATTGCCTCCTTTCTCTCTACTTTTGAGACGCCGTCATCATGGCTATTCAATCTGCCCCTCACAAAAGCTCCCTCTGACCAAACTGGTGGAATTATAATTTACAACCTGCAATGTTTGAGTAGTGCGTGTCTCCTTAATGTGAATTCATTAGTGCCCCTCATCTTTCCAGTGGTTCCAGGAATATTTTATGAAGATTAGACCAAAGGTACTGATGAAAACGAAGAAGCCCAGAGATGACAGCCTGATGGCCAGAGAGACATTTTTCATTTCTTCCGCAGGAGACAGAATCTGTCACTCGTCCAAAGACCTCAGCCGCTTCTTTGCAAAGTACGTGCATTTTGTGAGATTGTGTGTGGTTGAAGTCTTTGGGTCGTGTATAATTGAAGTACTGGGATCTGATTTGGTCTGTTGTATTTACACTTCAATCCCAAATGTTCTTATGCCCTTGTCACATCCATTTGCAGAGTACTGGGTGTATGTGTGTGTGTGTGTGTGTTCAGTAGCCCTCATTTCAGTTTCTCACCTCGCCAAAACGTCGTACATTGCAGAAATTCAATGAGGGGGTTGAGGTCCAGGTCATTTGGTACGCGTATATGTATGTCCATATTCTGCACCAGTTTGAGATATTTCCTTTTCTTACAGTTATCAACTTCCAAATGTTACCAGTCAGATTGTTAGGAGGGCCTTTAAGAGGGTGGCAAAGGAGGACTTGAGTGATGTGGAGAAGAGAGTCCTCTCTGACTATCTGACACAGCCTCGTGCTCTCTTCGACCAGCAAGAAGAGAGCGTCTGTTCAGCTACCATGCTTCTGGAGAAACTATCCCATCATCGTGTTCAGTAAGACAAAATGGCCACCTTAGCATTCATTCCAGAGACTTGCATTGAATGATCCAATGCTTTGACTGTGTATCCTGTTTTTGGCTCACACAAGCGTGACGATTCATTTTCAATATCATTTCAGCTGTGACCGTGAAAAGGGTGCCAGCAACGTCCTAGTGCCAGTTGTAAGCAGATGTACAAGGTACATGTTAGAGCTGCCTCCAGAACTCAGAGTGCCTGGGCTTTTTGTGTCATGTCATGGCATGAGAAGCATGGGAAGTGGTGCTTTGAGGGCTCCATGTCACATGATGGTGACGGGGCATTGTTGACCTGGGCTTCTAATC
>JAUCMQ010000117.1:0-10232 GCA_032360725.1 Desmognathus amphileucus | reverse complement strand
AGAAACCTTATCAATGCAATGAATGTCAGAAAAGCTTCAGTGAGAAAGGTAGCCTGTCCTGGCATGAGGGAACACACACAGGGGAGAAACCATATCAATGTAGTGAATGTCAGAAATGCTTTATTCACAAAGGTAGCCTGTCCTGGCATGAGGGAACACACACAGGTCAGAAACCATAACAATGTAGTGAATGTCAGAAATGCTTTTGTCAGAAATCTTATCTAATATTTCATCAGCGGACACACACAGGGGAGAAACTTTAACAAAGCAATGACTGTGACTGTGACAATGACCCTGATTTAAACCCTTGTGGGGCATGTTGCAACAATGCAGGAACCTGCTTGGGGGCTCAGGTGCACGCAGGAACAACAAACACAAGTGTATCTCCCAGTATATTCTTATCTACTACTAAACAGGCAAAGCATTATATGGAACATGCTCAATCGTTTTCACTAGTGGCAGAGTCCCTCCCCTGCCTCTCCACCGCATCCATGCCAGATACTCAAACACGCTGCGGGAGAGGTGGCGGAGTATTAAGGATCCAGGTCCCCAGGCCCCCGGTTGTCTCAGGCTTTTTTGACTCTGCCAGTTCATGTCCCTCCTACAGGGCAGGCAGGAATGGGTTCTGCATGGAATCTGCAGCAGGTGATCTCCATGGCCTGTTGGGCATTCTGGGTGGTGACTCCACAGCTTACACTCCCTGTCACGCCCGCACAGTGCCAGGGCTTGACTGTGTCAGGGAACTGCCAGCCGGCTGCCCCGAGAGCCGCACCTCGAGCCGGCATAGGTATGTTCCTCGCCACGTATTCCTTTGCCTTTTCTGGATCCGTGTAGAAGTGGGTTTTGTGACCGTGAATAAACCAGTGCTTTGCCGTGTGCATCACTGAGTAGTGCACATTCCAATCACGCATAGCTTTTTTCCAAGTCATTGAATTTCTTCCGCAGATTTTGCACATGCTGAGTGTAGTCAGCATAAAATCTGAGGTGGTGAGCCTTATACTGTACGTTTTCAGCCTCCCTTGCCGGTTTTAAGATAGAGTCACGGTCGCAGTAATTGAGCATGTTTGCCACCGTGGGTCGTGGAGGTGCCCTAGGAGAGGGGCTCGGCTGCAAGGATCCGTGAGGCCACACTATGATGAAATGTGCCGATAGCTGCAGGCCAGAAGGACTTCTTTAATCAGGGATTCCAAGAATTGTGCCAACCTGGACCCCTCCACTCCTTCAGGGACCCCCACCACGCGCACATTGGAGCGCCAGGCCCTCCCTTCTCGGTCCTCAAGGCACTTGTGGTCATCTCTCACCTGCTTTTCCAAGGTGTCCACATGGCGTTTCAGTGGGCGCATCTGATCCCCCAGTTCCCCAAAACGCGCCTCCGCTGTGAGCAGCCGGTGTTCCATGGAGTCCTCCTTGACACTTGCTTTATCAGTTCTGCCAGTAAATTGAGTGACCACACCCACCACCTCAGTGATTTTTTAAAAATCTTTTCCACAATGGTGATAGGAATGTCCCATGTCTGAGGCTGCAGGGCGTCCACCACAGTTACATGCCGTCAGGTCGGGTGGTGTGCGGGGTCTGCCATGTTGCTGGTCGGGTGGTGCTGCGGCCTGGTCATACCGGGCAGCAAACTCGGGTATCTTGCTTTGTTACTTCCCCGATTTGCCCACCATTCTGCGCACCGGTAGATGGGGCATCCACCCAGCTGTGCAGCGACCCCGGTAAATGGCGGATTCTAAGTCGGTCCCACGTGAGCGCTGTTCACACATGCCTTACTCCATCCTGCACATCTTGTGACCCTGGTCAGCCTAACTCTTAACTAAGTAATTCATTCTCTGTCTTAGTTCATGTTTCCAATAGTGACAATCTGAGGAAAACCATTGTTTATTATGAACATACTTTGAACCAGATGAGCTTTTACCAGTAATAAGCAACATATGGGACAATTCTAGGCATATGTTTTCATCGGCTGCTATAACAGAGTAATTTGCAGGGGACACCTTAACTGAATTAATATGACTATCCAGTTAATCCGATAACCATAAAGGAATACTAAGATCTTGAAAAATTGCACAATTGAGTTTGGTATTTCCCAAAAGGGTAACATTGGCAGACATAAGATTTTGCACGGGACGAAGCCCTGCAAAAGCAGGCTGCAATACTTCATGTGTTATCTCAAATAACGAACAATCAGAAAACATTTCTACATGGACTCTGCAGTAATCAATAATTGTTTCTGTGTTGCCACGAAAAAATGTCCCCTTAGTAGTTCATCTGGGTGACATCTTCTGTTTAAGGCAAATACCAGTTTCTCATAGAAAGCACACATTATCTTCTTTCCCTTATTGGTTCTTTTCTTATTCTTTTATTTTAGCAGTAAACACCACATCACCCACTATTCCTGCAAGCACAGGATTGAAAATCTGTAAATTGTTATCTCGTAAGATTAAAATACCCACAGATAATAAGAGAATCGTACGGAGATCCCTCAAGAATAGTGATAAGTTGAGAGATAAAAGTATTTATGAACAGGATGTCTTTATTCATTTCAATAGAATTCAGATACACATTGATTAATAACATTGATCTAATGGTTACATTTGAGCAATTCAACCTTTGTACATAAAGCTAAAAAATAACCTGAATTTTTCCAAATTTTGACAACAGTCAAGTTAAGTGCCGGCGAGAAGATAATAGACAACTCACCAGCAGCATGACCGCACACTGAAGGTTTAGCTACTAATCGTCCACAAAAGCTCTTCAGTGCACCAAGTTTCCTGTAGAAATATTAACTGGTGAGTTTTACAAAGAGTGGCCATATCAAAGCTGGAACCAGAAACGTAGACATCAGCAGAGTTCCAGCTACAAATCTTAACTTGTTTTATTTCAAATTTACATGAAGATTGATCAATCTCCAACATTACTTTTTTAAGAGAATTGACTGCAACAGTACCCAACTCAGCATTATCAATATTGAGCATATTTTGTTATAGATCTGAGTCACTCTTCGGTTACTGCCTCTCCCACAGCTCACTCGCTAACATGTTATGAACTGCATTTTTTGCTTCCTGTGATGCAATCAATTTGTAATTGTCAGAATGTTGACCACTCCTACGGTGCCTTTTAGAGAGAGCTTTTGAAGCAAGTCCCTTTCGGGTGATGATAACGATGTGCTTCTGCCCGTCCTCTATTATCCCAAAATAAGCAACAATGGTGGCATTAGCGCATGTTTGTTGTCGGATAATAGGCGAATGATAGTAAATTAAAGTAGCATTCCCTTTGAAGCATTTGTCATTGTTCACAAAGGCTACCCGACTAATATTGTTAGTTGAAATTGTTTTTTACTGTTTGTCTAGTGCACATGAAGGTACTATGGTTCAAAAAAAGTATTCACACTTAGGTACCAATGTTTGGAGGTGCGCGAGGTGGCCTCCTCAAAGTTAGCTATGCATAGCTAACTACCGGGCAGCCTTGCATGCCTTCGCCCCATGTTTGGGTCAGTGGGGTTCACTCCTGGCTTGTACGCCATCAAAAGGGTGGCATACAAGCCATGAGTAAACCCCCCAATCTAGGCTGCCAGGTAGGCTGCACAAGCGCTGTGTATAGTAAATCACACACGACGCTTGTGCAGTCTGCCGGGTGGCCGCGCATGGTGCGGCCACCCTAGTATTGGGCTTTGGTGAGCAGCTCAGCCTCAATCGAGTCCGGGAGAAGCAAAAGCTTCTCTGCGTCCGAACTACGTGCCGCCAAATATCGGCACCTTAGTGTTTAATAAGGGGTGTTTAGTGTACAACAGAAGGAAATGAAGAAAATCTGATTTAGGAAAGCTTAAATGTTGAGATGGACAATTCAACATTTTCTAGTGATTGACCACTTCTCCTTTCTTTCTTTGAATTAAATGATCTGATTTAATTGTGTTCTGTTTACCACGTTTCAGAGACCTCCCCAAGCCTTCACCGTGCAATGGTGCATTGCAAGATTCCACACTTTTAGATGCAGTAGTACAGCGCTTCTTTACATGAATGATTACCCTACGTTTTTTCAGAACAGGCCGATCTTTGTCCATCTCTGATAGATTAAACAACAACTGCAGAAGGGTCAGTATCAGGCACTTCAATAATGCTCTCTGACTGACTTAATAAACAATCATGATCCCGTATATTAATCTCAGGAAGACAGTTTTTAATATCCTGAGATAATAGTATTTTATGAGCCCGGAGTGGATTAATTGTTAACATCATTTTTTGAGTGTTTTTCAGAGTTTGTATTCTTTTATCGTGGATACTTTCCTGCCTGTTTTTTAGTGCTGTTAATTCATTTGCTAACTTTCCAATTTTATCAGATAAAGAAGTTATGAAGAGTTTACTAAGCGCATTTTGCTTGTAGTACAAAACTTGCTGGTTTAAGACAGCACTTTGTAGTTGTTCCATAGCCTGCCTTTGATCCTTTAAAAGAACAGATAAGCTCTTTTTCAACAGCTGCATTTCGTTAACAAGCAAATTGGCAAGCTGATTTGTTTTAATGGAGGTGCTGAAATGACTGAAGTATCTCATATGAGAAGGGGTAGGCAAAAAAGACATATCGCTAGTGTGATGGGAATCAACAACTTGTAGAAATGAGTCCTCGGCATAAGCTAAGGCAGTAGAAATCAAATGCACTGTCGAAGTTTCCTTTTCATTTCCATTAGTTTAATCAAGCATATACAGTATTTCAGGCAAGAATACTGTGTCTCCTTGAGAGGTTCCCCTCCCTTTCTAATTGCAGAAACTATTGAAACATCACAATTGGCGAAATCAGCATTTGAAATACTCCCCTCAATTAAAGAACTAGAGGAGAGTAACATTTTGAGACAATGTTGCAACACATTTGATAGCAGGGAACTGGTTGAGAAAGTTTGTTAGCGTCCCTTGCGTAGATGGGACCTCAGAAGTGGATTGACATTTAGTTATCCCTTGTTACCACAGAGTCCTTCCCTCCTGGTTTGGGGACCCTCTTTGCATCAATACTATTGGCTGGATCCATGACAAATTTTAACTAAAACACCCCCCCCCCTTCAAATACAGATTTTGTGATCAGCCTGATTTAGTTAAGCAGAAAACCAATATGTGTACTTGTAGACACTTGCACGATGGATTTCACAGTCACAGCTAAAACCAAAGCCAGCTGAAGGGTGTGTCGAGATGTTATATAGTGGACAAATTATGCACAACCCATGCGCAGAACACAGAAGCAGTCAGTGCGCAAGCTCAGGGCAACACAGAAAGCCCGAAATGGACTGTTGCCTCTACCCGGGGCCGGCGGCGTCCCATTGATCGGGGAGCAGGCAAGAACTGCACCGGAATGCTGAGCAAAACAAGTAACGGTTGTTTGTGTAGTTTCCAAATATACACTTAGGCAGCTTGTGCTTTAACCATAGTTTGGAGCATGTCGCCCAGTTTTTCATGAAGTAGTCATAAAAAATTGGACTGATTTGGTGTATTTGTAAGAGAATAGCTTTGTATTCTTCCTTTGAGCAGTAAGTCATTTTTTTCCTTTTGTAAAAAGTTCCTCTCTCCCTTCAGTACTAGTACAGTAAGTTGTAATTTCTTTTTTTTGTTCTCAAGGGTGCACAGAACATGGAAACCACAGAGCACTATGTGACTACATTGAAAGTTTTCTTGTTTGATGGCCAATTCAGTGAAGTCTTTATCATTAATGAAAATAAATGTGTCAGTAGCAGAGAATTCTTTAAAGGAGCTCATTAAGTCATGTATGTTGTCTTTGCTTTCATTACGAACAAACACAAAAGCTACAGTTCGTCCACGTCCTAGTTATTCATCTAGCATAAATATAAACATGGGCTAATCAAAGTTGTTAACTTAATAAGTAGCATCAATATGCATCACTTCTGGGAACTTACTTTGTAATGCTTTCATTGTCTTGGTTTGAATTAAAAATACCTGCAGATCTCCTGTTTACTCATAAATAAAGCACACCTGCCATCTTCAACTTCTAACACCGTATCAAGGGCATATATCTATTGATCATCAACTATCAAGTTAACTTTGTGCATTTTTTTGTATCATCATCTATCAAGTTAACTTTGTGCATTTTTTTGTATCTAGCTTTTAGGTTCTGTCTATCTTTCATAGTTAGAGCTTTCCCATTATGTTCCTGATTGAACTGTACCGGTGCTTGGTTTTTAGGCTGTAGAGCCATCACATCCGCAAGCTTTTCTACTTCTGTCCATTTTGGTAATCTGTTTTGGGTTAGGCAAGGATCCAGAGCACGGTTGTGTGTTAATTCAGCCTTAATAATCTATACAGTTTCCATCCTCGCTTTGTACACAACTGTAAGTTCTGCAGGGCATGCACTGGCTAGAAACCATCGGAGTACAAATAGGATACACCCACATTAGACTACACATTAAAAGGTGACCATAGTACAGACACTCTCTACAGCCTTAACATCAACCCATGTTAGCCTTCTGAGTATCCCAGCAGCACAATACCAAAAACCTATGCTTACAGATGTTGGCCAAGTGGTACTACAACACCAGTTGGCCATCTGGTCAAAAAATTTGATACACCATCAATTGCCCAAGTGAGACTAAAGTATCAATAATAGACGTATAAAAGCAGTAGCACAAGTTAGAACCACCACCAGAACTAACCCAAGTAAAGAACCCTAACATCAGTGCACCTGGTAAATATATAGCACCAGTTGGCCAAGTCCTACTATTCTGAAGCACCAATTGCCCAAGTAGCACCGTTGCACCAGTTCACCTAGTAGAAAGAGTGCACCAGTTGGCTAAGTCGTACAACAGCAGCAGTTGGCCAAGTGGAAGCACAGAACCAGTTACCCAAGTGATACTACAGACCCACTGGGTATAACAATTAATACAGCAACAAGCAACCAGGTGCAGCAGCAGCAACAGTGACCATTGACTGAGCGGACCATACATATTGTCAATAGAGAATGTCAGAAGCCATGGGTTGCAAGATTCAACAACATACTTTAATTTCTTCCCTTGTCCACCTAAATAACTCCCCTTTTCCTAAACCAGTAGACACAAAAATACATTCCAGTAGTCTAATCTTGTGAATTTGCGGGCTCCTGTACCACGGGATACCATGATGAACACAAATTTGACATGTAAAAGGAAAGATTTCTGTATCTATCAAATGTCCCATTAACTTCTTATTCTGTGATTTTGATGAAGTTGATTTGTCGATCCTCCACACAGTATTTGTTTCATCTTTGACTTTCTCAAATTCAGTAAGAATCAGGGAGTAAGACTTGGACTGACTTCCTTTCTCCGTTGCAACAGGTGCAGGCGTTTGTTATTTGCAGTTCAGCTATAGTTCCATTAGCATCAGTGACTGCATGAGAAAAAAGTGTGAGACACATATTTCATTAGCAATAAACAAACCTGCCTACCAGTAGCCACTACCCCCCACAGTCCTTGTCCATCTTAACCAGTAGCAGTCAATAGACAAAGTGGACAATTGTGGGTAGTAGTAACATTATCTTTATTTCCAATATTTCAGGATAACAAGAGAAGCAGAACAAAAATACATAAACAAAATATTCATTCCAACATAAATTAAAATTAGTTCTTCAAAACTTTACTCCTCTACGTAAAAAACTCTCCTTAATGAAAATATATATTCTAGTTAGATCAACAAATTCTTGTTCTTTCACAATTTCTAAAACATTGCAATTAGCGTTGCATAAATATTTCTTAAGCCATTTGTTTCGTAAATCCTGAAAAAATGAGATAAATCATCTACCACACGATGTAGAGAAACGCTCATTACGAGGGCAATTTGACCATGCCAGGGAATACTGTCCAACAGGTAGAATACCAAACCTCATTTTCATTACAGTACGTAGTATTACATGATTCTTGCAATCATTTAAGTAAGATTCCAGTCTTTGATGAGTTTAAATGAGATAGTAATTGTTCAACGTGGAACACATACCACACCTTGAAAATAATTAGCTAGGCTAATTCTGTCTTTAATCATAGCTGGCGAGGAGATACATTCAACAGCATTCGATTCCCAGAATTTGGGAAATTTGTATATTTCTGCAATGATTTTAACTTGTTCAATAAATGTAAACTTATAATCACTAAACATGGCCTCATAAAGATATTTATGGATTAAATGGGCCTTTTTCATAGAGGCCCAGCATTTGCAAAAATACGTAAACATTCTGCAACAGCATCAATTGAAGTGAGATTTAAATCCAGTAAAATTGGCTCACAGGGAACCGCGTTAGGCAAACCAATAATTTGTCTCCAAAACTTAGCTTCTAGTGTTTTTAGATGGTCTTTCCCTGCAACTCCCCAAATCCCGCTGCCATTGAGTACAGAGTACTAATAGTTAAAGACATAGATGTAAATCTTAAATTAACAAGGGAATTTGACATTATCATGGTCTTGACCCTTAGACCATTGATATGTTTATTCCATCTACAATCGGAGGAGAAGGTAAGCCCCAAATATTTATAATCATGTACAGTTTCGATTTGGCCATCCTCTAACATCCATTTAAAATTAACAGTTTTTCCTGCCTTTCCAAAAAGAACTATTTTAGTCTTAGAGAGGTTTATAATGATCTCATTTTTCTTACAGTACAGTTGCAGTTTGTCCAACTTATGTTGGAGACCCGAAGTACTTATATCAAAAATCACTGTATCATCCGCAAAAGTTAACATATGCAGATCCATGTTCCGCAATTTGGGAGGAATACCCTCCACAGTGGATAATTCAGATGCCAGGTCAGCCAAAAAGAAATTAAATAGAAAAGGGGAAAGTATGCATCCTTGTTTCACACCTCTCAGGGTCAGTGCTCCATTATCAGAGAACAGCCCTGGTTTTTACCTTTTTGCATGTTCTGACTGAGGAAGTCGAGATGTCCACGTTTTTAAGGATTTGTGAGGTCTTTACCGATTCTTGCCCACAAGAGGTTGCAAGATGGTAAAATATAGTACTTGCTGAACTCAACTAATAGAGAGAAAAAAGGACTCCAAGTGGAACACGTTTGAAGCAGAGGATACATCTGAGGTGGCTAAAGCATGGTCAGAAAATCCAATAATGGATTTTCCATAACATATACAATGAGGCGTTTATGACAGAACGTGAAGCTGCTGCAGAGCTCTCAAGAAGTTTATTTCTGGGAGGCTTATGTGGTCAACGAGAAACAAGAAAAAGTCAAAAGCTTTGGGTCAAAAAATGCACCTGACTAGACATGGCACAACACACAGACTTCAGACAAAGCAAACGTCCACAGGCGGTCTCGGTGTTCAGCGCTGAGTCCAGAGTACAGGGACGCAGGCATGATTCCAGAGTCCATCACACCAGGCTGTGCAGTACGAGAGAATGCAACGAAGGCAGAGAGAGCCACGCTAATGTCTAGTTCTCTCTGTATTTAGATCTGCCAAGAGTCTGGAGTTGTGGGGAGCGAGCTGTCACTGCGAGGCTGACAGAAGTTGTGCACACCAAGGCCACCACCATAGGTAACAATGGGGGAGAAGAGCATCCTCTGCATTGGACTTGTCTGCCTGGACATCATTAGCGTGGTGGATAAATACCCGGAAGAGGACACAGACACCAGGTACCACAGCACCTTCGTTAACCAGTATTCATATTGCTACAGTGAAAGTGACCATGAAATGTTGACCATGGTTAGATGGCACACATACCAAGAATGAAATCCTCTCTTAGCTCCTTAATAATCAGTGAACTGTTGATTCAGCCAAACTAACAGTACTCATTTTATCAATCAAGGATGAAAGGCCGAGTCAACCCTGCCGGGATTCAAGCCTGCAACCTGTGGTCCTAATAGATGTCAGAAACAAGCTTGTTGAGCTGTCTTACACAGAAGGGAAGATATTTTCCCTATTGAACCCAAGTAGCTGTGTCGGTCACAGGTGAAACACACATCTTTTGATTTTGGGGGACTGAATTTATGGAATACAGACAGTGAAAATCCTACATCCATTCACAAACACATTTCCCCTTTCCTAACATCCTCCCACTGCCCTGTCCATCCCTTTTTCACATTGTCTACCTAGCTCACACCATCCATCTAGCCACTAATCCCTCTCTCCCTCGCACTCTTTCTTCCTCCCTACCTTCTACCCTCTCTTCCTCCTTCCATGCATCCACCCACCTATCCATCCATCTTTCACTCCCACCCTTTCCCCTCCCTCTCTCCAAACCCACTTCCCAATCTCCCTCCCGCAATGCC
>JAUCMQ010000116.1:0-10261 GCA_032360725.1 Desmognathus amphileucus | reverse complement strand
CGCCGGTGGCTTAGGTGCAACCACACATGGGTGGTACCGGCTTAGTCGTAGGGAGTAGGGCTACGCTGGGTGAGGTGTCCCATGTTAATGGCAGTGTGTTAGGTTTCCTTTTTTGTGGTGTTTTTAGCCAAAAACCTGTAAAAATTCCATGTTTTCCGTGTACTGCCGGGCATTCTGGGTAGCAAACGTAGCACGACTGATGCAATTCACCCACCGTTTCGTGTGTTAGGATTCCCTCTTTCTGCACATGTATGCTGTGCAGGGGTTACTTTGACGGTCTGTGCGCCCAGGGTCAAAAAGTTAGAGCACATGTATCTAGGTTTATCGCCCTAAAAATTGAGTAGTTTTCCAAACATTACCACGTCTTGTTTTGCACCCTCCCATCGTCCATGACTTTTCTGCAACCACACATTGGGGGTACCAATTTTTTCGGGAGGAGTTGAGGAATCTTTGGAGATGTGTTCCATGTCACTTGCAGTCATTTACCTTACCTTTTTTCACATTCTACTGTAAATTAATGTTTGAAAAGTTACTTTTTCCCCCCAAATATTTTTTGTATGCAGTGAATCATGGTTATGCCACGTTCAGTTTTGGTCATAAAGTTACCCATCCCTGAACCTGTGTACAGGTCTACTTTGTAGACATGTATGGATTGTCATGGTGAACAAATTGTTCACCTATGTGCAGGGTCCGTCTCCTAAAAATTTCGGAGGGGGGATGCTCATGGCTGAGAATAACGTCATCGTCCGAATTTGCATCGGAATGGGCGGAGTCATATCCCGGAATGGGCGGAGTCATAACTCTAAACTGCTCAAAAACATCCTTAAACGCATGTAAATGTGTTTTAATGTCTGCAGAGTGCTCTGGAAAGGTGAAAGGCAGCTGGCAGCAGACTTTATGGGCGCATAAGCACCTGTTTTTAAATTTTCTTGTTTGAATACCACTGCTCTAAGGAGATGGGGGGATGCTTGGCAAGCGGGGACTGCATCCCCCCTCCAAAATGGCAGGGGGGATGGCGTCTACCCGAGTCTACCTTCCAAACGGACACTGCCTATGTGGGATTCACAATTATTTGGTGCCATACGATTGCCCATCCTGTTAGAAGAAAAGGAGCCAAAAATGCCTGTGATTGGCCAAGCCAATCAAAAGTTACAGGCCTCTGACTGGGCGCACCACCAAACAGGCAAGAAACAGCTCGGCATAGCAGAGGCAGAAGAGTATGAAACGCTTGGCAGCTAAGGGGTTAATATGCAGTAAAAAAAAAAATATACTTTTTGCTGTTTTGGGTCCCTTTAAAGTGTTAATTCAGTACTTAAAAATGCAGTTAAAAAATATTTGCACTGTAGTGGTTTTTTAATATGGTTTCCAACTAGCAGGAAGCAGTTGGATTTGCCCAATGTTTGTTATTTTGCTTTGTTTTATTTTGTCAGGCATTTATGCTTGTTTCTCATGAGGGTTAGCAACAGTTGCTAGGTCACTTTCTCTCTGGAGCCCAGAGACACCACGAGGCCGGCTGCAGGCAGCATGTGCTCCGAGAGAAGAGGGGATGCAGCAGACCCTGGAGGGGCCACAGCAGAGATCGAGGGGCAAGAGGAGCAGCCCCCCCCGTCCTCCCCGAATGCACCTCCAGTAAGTGGCGTGAACCTTGGATTGTGATCCAGTCTCTCGGGCAGGGGGCTGCCGGATTTCGAAATCTAAAAACCTGGGTTTTTAGATTTCGAAATCCGGCAGCCCTCCACCCCACCCTCCCTGCCCTCAGCGCGTTGAGGGCAGGGCGGTGGGGGTGGAGGGCTTTTTTTTAGGGGGGCTGAGAGTCAAGGATTAGTTCGATTTAAAAAAAAAACACTCCTAATTATTTTGAGTGCATTTTAAAGTACTGAATTAGCACTTTACAATGCATATTTTCTTAAAGCAAACTTTTTTTCGTTTTGCTCAGACTTTATTTTGAAAACCAGTTTGGGAAAATTTGCATCTTGTTCTTCATGGAGCCACTTTTTTAATGAGAACAAGAGAACGGGGTTTGGCCCAGTTCTTTGTGCTCGTTTCTTGCTTTGCCCTTTCCTGGCCCCAGCCAACAACAGAGCAAGGCAGATGTCGGGTGCAGGGGATGGGGGGGGCACAGGACAGTGCAGTTTCGCGCCATTTCAGGGACCGAGTTCTCCGCCCGGCTCTGATGCTGCATTCCTGTTTTTAGGAAGCAGAAAAATCAAGGCAGCATCAGAGCTTCTCCTCCTCCTCCTCCTTCCCCCCCCACCCCCCATCAGGGCAGCCCCCAGTGCAAGAAGTGTGAGCTGGTTCCAGAGCCTCGCTGCCTGCCTGGTCAGAGCAGGGCCTGGGCCTGTTTGGAGACTTAATGAGGACAGGGCAGTAGTTTTGCTCGAGAAAAGAAAGCGTGAACATGAACTTATGTCCTGAAACGTATTTTGATGGCAAATGTGCTTTTATTTATAAAGTTGTTGGCCTGCAGTAGCTGTGCTAACATGATCCAAAGAATGTGGGCCTGATTCTCAAAGCAGTTACGTATGAGTATACGTTTGTTGTTTCCCATTGAAGTCAATGGGAAACAACAAACATATACTCAAACATAACTGTTGTGTGAATCGGGCCCAGTATATTTATCTGTCCAGCAGAAATCCTGAAAACTAATAATACTTTAACAGCTGTGGCTTGCAAGATATTTGACGGCCCTCAATTTAATTTAGACATGCGTACCGATACTTTTACATCACAGGCTTTTCTGTTCCTATGTGATTTAATAGCAGTATCTCGTGGAGTTGGCAAGAAACTTGTGGCAACGCTAAAGGTGCTGCCATGTCCCTAATTGCATTGGGCCTCAATCAAATTAGCTTTATTTCCATGCACGGCTGGCTAAGGGCATGCATACTACAGGTGTGTATGGATCTGTGTCTTTGCCTGTTACCTGCCTTTGCTTCTGCGCTAAGCCACTCCCAGTCCTAACTCCAAAGTTAAAACCCGAAAGCATGTTGGAACGCTAGAAACCATTGATTGCCTCAGAAATAGCATGTCTGTTACCCGGGTGCATGACTGTCAAGATGTGAGGCCTGCATGTTGCTATGTGTTATGCACATGTTATTTCAAATGTACCTTGATTTGTGTCCAATCTGCTCATTACAAAGGTGTTTGCTCAGTCCAGCTCTGCCCCTTGATGCATATGCATCTATATCTATCCATCAGTCTATATGTCTGCTATAACGGACACCACGCCCCCACTCAGGCCTGCTACCAGGTTCTCGAAGTGGACATGTCTGAAAATCAACTGGTGCTCAGGGGTCAGTATTGGGGTCTTTAAGGCAGACACTAAAGGATTAAAAATTGTTAGTATGTATTGAGTCCAGAGCACCACCATTCCCAAACATGTACACCACCTGAGAGGGGCCCCTGCACCTCCATCTCAAGATTCACCATCAGTTCCCTCCCATCACTCACTCAGTCACTCATTTTGTCGTTTGTTCACTTCATCACTCTCTCTTTTCATCACTCAATCTCTCTCTCCCCCACCCACCCAAATGCTTTTTAGGAAGTGACACCTATCACTGGCCCCAAGGCCTTCACTATGCACCCAGAAAGATGCACCGCCAAGGAACAGGCGACTTGCGGTTCAAGACCGGCATTCCACCTGGCAAGAAACAGTAATCTTCCTGGAATTGTAAGACCGCTGGGTAAAGTATCAATAGGGATCTCTGTTTATCTGTTCAATGTTTATCTGTTTAATGTCCAGCTCCCGTCTCAAACTGTTAAACCCGGAAAGATCTCACTCGGGGGTTAAAAACATGGTTAGAGGGAGAGTGGGGCATCACCTACACTAGGTCACAGCACCTTTGCCGGTTCTTGCCAGCGTATATAAAGTTCTCCCAACACTTGATTTTTTTTAATGTATATTCTTGTTTACATTGAGAGCCCTCCCAGGTCTTGCTACTTCAGGGTCACGTCTCCTTCATTTGGCACTCCTTTGCGCAGCTTGATGTGGTGGTGGCCTGAATGGATTTTCTTCAGCCTTAAAAATGTTGCTATCTTTTAGGGATGTGCAAACAATTTTGTGATCTTCTAGTGGAGTGTACTGTAGCATGCTCCTAGAACATTTTTACAGGTGAAGAAGCTCCATTCAGGTTATTGCTGCATCAGGCTGCCCAGAGGTCTGTGGAATGGAGGCGATTTGAGCCTAGAGCAGTGAGACTATAGAGGATTGCTGCAGCAGATCAGAACAAAATTGGACCTTGGAAGGGCTTTGTACTGGGGCGGGGGCTTAAATGAATCTGTTTCATTTTTGTTGACTGTCGCTTTAATAAGTAGTTGATAACCCAAGGAGATCAAAGCTATTTTTAGTTATGTATAATGTGCAGTTTTGTTCTACAGTTCTCATTTATCATAGTATAACTTGACTTTAGCACATGAAAATAGCAGATGAACAGTTTGTTCATCTGGACAATTCATACATGTCTACAAAGTAGACATGTGCACGGGTTCAGGAATAGGTCACTTTACGACTAAAACCAAATGTGGAATAGAAGTAATACTGCATAAAATACTTGTTTTTTGGAAAAGTAGGGTAAGTAACCACCAGCCATGTAGAAAAGTCACGGATGAGGGGAGGGCAGAATATGACACATGGTAATCTGTATCCACAGAGAAGAGTTTGGGGCATCAAAATCTGCTGTGAAATTCATTTTTTTTTTTTAGCTGAGGAAGCCTTACATCAAGGAAACCCATGCATACCATACATGTGTGGAAAGAGGCCATCCTAACGCTTGCAACAGTGGGTGCCTTGCATCGGTCGCAGTAAGTGTGTCTAATGTGTGATGTATGTATTTATAACGGGGGATTTGGCATAGATAAAGTGACTATAATGGTATTCATGGGGACAAGGTAACAATGTCATACAATGTGAAGGGAATATATGAAGTTATGTTACGAGGTATTTGTATAGCCCCCAATACAGCCTCAGCTGTCTCTCGGGGCTGCTCATGTTCCTGTGGAAGGAATCATGTCAGCAAGCCTACCATTATAGCATTTTATGTTATTTTCATCTACCAATATGCCAGTATCATGAGGATAGCCATTAGGGCATAGGAGGATGTTTGAGTGGTGGGTGTACATGTGATTATAGTGTGTAGGGTAGGGTAGGCCAGGCCAGGGTTGGTAGAGGCGGCAGGTAATTTGGGTTTGGGATGCATAATAACACACGTTCCGCCATCCCATAACTATGAGTCTATTAATCTACTCTTTCACAATATTACCGACCCTCCCCTCAGTTTGTTTCGTGTCACACCATTCTGTGTTATGGGTGGGAGACAGCCACAGCTCACAGGATTTGGGTCCGTGTGCTGCATGGGTAGCCTCCCAGATGGTGTAACCCCTCCCCTGCCTCATGGAGGTTTTTTTGGGGTGGACCCTTTTTGAGTTAAGGCTTACCTCCAGCACCACCAGTGTACACAGGGTAGCAAGATTTATGGTATATTCACTGTAAAGTGATAACTTGGGTCTTCAGTCATTTCCTGTTTCTTCCGCTCTTACTTCCTTCATGCTTTCCATTTTCTCTGTTCTGTATTTTAGTTCCTTCTTGAATTTCACAATGTACTTTTCTCCTTTGCTTTAGTATTGTCTTTTTTTTCCTCATGCCCTTTTTTTCTTGTTTTCCTTTTTTACATCTCTATTTATGGTTGTAAACTCTCTCCTTTACTTTTTTCTTTTCATTCGCTTCATCCTTTTTCATCCTCTTTATTCTTTTCAGCGAGAATGAGGACAAAGGTGTAACTCCACTACTGGCAGAGACCCGAGCAGTGCACAGAAGCTCCCTACCGCATCTGAGAAGGTCTGAAGTGTATGGGGGAAGCCTAGACGTGTGGCAGGTGTAAATTGGTACAAGCGGCACTTGATTTAAGGAGAGAGAGGTGAGCGCTCACTGCGTGTAAAGTTAATGTGAACGAGAGGCTTCTGTACCTTTACTCACACAATAGGCCATGTTTGTAAGCATCACGCTTTTTACATACCTACTGCCAAAAGTTTATATTACCATCTCAAAGTATCTTCTCTTTGATACACCTTACCAGTGGTTACTTCAAAATGACAGAACTTCTGTTCAGCATTTTACTCATGCTCTTCTGCTTGTGTTTGAAAATTGTGCAATGACAATAGTATGGTGCCTCAGTGATTTCTTACTGTACCTGCAAATTGCCAATATGTCTTCAGTAGCCCTTTAGATCAATAAGAAACATGTATTTTTCTGGTTATTTTGGAAAAATCGCACTGAATGTCATTTTGGCAGGGTTACTGGCTGATATCCTGTGGGTTAGGGTTACTGCTGGTGCGATAAGGTATACTTATTTTGTGTTGCGGCATCATGAAATTACTTCAATGCTTTTGAGAGAAACCCTGCTATTGCATTTTTCATTCCAGATTTTCATCATGTTACATCGCAGGAAAGGGGCCTCAAGACTCGGGATTGAGGTGGATGTGTGAAGGGCTGAAGCATACCAACTGCAGGCTCCAAACACTGACGTGAGTCTTCCAAAATTTCATAGTAGGCTGGGCTAAGCCCCAAGTGTCTTGGAAACCTTAAAACGCCCCTAAAGGACAGTGACCCCTCCATCACTCCCCCTCATAGGTGTCCGATGTCCATAAATGTGTATGTCCAGTTTGTGCACTTCTGTAAAGCTTACATTGACTTAAATGGGAGTTGCAATCAGAGTGTAACTTGCTTGTGGAGTTACTTTTGTGACTCGAGCATGACAGCATTGTCTGTAGGGTTGCATTTATAAACCCAAATGCCTCACCATAAACATTTGAGACCGTGCGGAGGGGTGTGAGGTGAGACTGAGCATGGTGGGCTGAGATGTGGGGGCAGTTGGGTCAAGGTTGGTGCTTTGTGAGGTGAGATGGTGGGAAGGTGAGAGGTGTAAGGTGAGATGGTTGGTGCATGAGGTTGTTGTGAAGTAATGAGACAGGTGTAGCAGAAGACAGTGAGCATGCGCACCAGATGGTGATGGCACATATCTGGCAGTTTCAGAAGAAGCTCTGTGAAACTCAGGTATTCGTTTTATATAAATTACAAGTTTCTAGTGTATATATTGTGCTCTTTTGAAATTGTGCATTGTATTGTATTGTAGTCATTCAACTATAAATTTCCATGAGTTTATATACCAGTCACAATTATAGTTATCGTTACAATATCTCTGCAACCATAGAGGTGAATAGCTTCATAACCATAAAATACTAGCAAAGATTCAAGTTTAGATTTTTTTTATAAAGTGGAGGTGCACACAAATTCCTGTAAATGTTGTACTTTGCAGAATTGGCAAAATATAGTGGATTTTATATCTGTTCTTCCCACAAACTTTCTTTGTTTTAATTTTCACAAACTACGCAGATAAACAAGTGTAGAGCCTGCAACTACAAAAAAGTTGTTGTGCCATTTCTGGGGAACTGCAGATACTAGCTGTTGTGTGCAAATTTCTCAATGACAAGAGGAAAATACATTCACATAAAGGAATGTATTTTGCAGCACTTTAAAAACCCAAACAAGTTTTACTATAAATATATAAACGATTAACACACAGATTTTTGTGCCCTCGCTATGCTAGCGAGGTGGCAGCTTGCTGCTCCTCACTAGCATAGCAAGGAAACTCACTATTTTGGTGATTTTTGTCAATATCAGCAAAAATCCCTAATGACAGCCCCAGCCTGCCGTTAGGGATTGTCACTTCAGATTTAAGATGAGATAGCATAGACCCCGAATACAATATTATTTGTATTAATTGTTAAGATTTTTACACATGAAGTAGATTCAAAACATATGGGTATTTGGAGAAACAAATGATTGCATAAAATTTGCAGAATAAAGGTGCAGAATTTCTGAAAATATGGTAAGGCTCCTGGTTTCATGGTTTTAATATTTTTCCCACTCCCATCTATATGTCGCTATATTTATTTAGCATTTTTTCCTGGTTTTGCCCATATGTGTTCAGTGAAAGCAATTTGTTAGTTATTTTCCAAAAATATTTAATTCCAAAATGCTGCTTCATTTTTTTATGTAGAAGTAGCTAGAATAAAATATGTTGTATATCAATGTTTCCATAGTTGCCTTGTGCTTCATTACATTGATTTTTAGATGAAATGCTCTATTTTATGAGGTTCCATAGTGTGAAGCCACACAGCCTTTGGAAGACTGATTTGTAGTATGCAAAGGCAGTTTACAGAACACCAAAGCCCTGATTATGACTTGGGCAAATGGCAACTACCGTCCTAATTACAAGGTGATTAGGATGGTAGGGAATGGAATTGTCGGTAATAACCGTCAATTCCATTCCGTGCCAATTACGAGTTTCTTCCAACTTTGTCAAAAGTTGGAAAAAGCATCGGAATGCATAGAAATATTATGGTCGCCTATGGATGTGCCGGTAATTTTTCTAAATCACCCATGGGGCCCCCAAAAAAGGGTTTACACCCAGGGTGAGTTAAGGACAGAATTAACTTTTTACTACAGCCCCCCCCAAAAAAAAGTTTCAATTTGGCACATTTGGGAGGGGAAACCATCGGTAAGTGCGGGAAGAAATCCTGCACTTACCGACAAAATGGTCAACATAGTCGGTGTTGTAAAAACCATCTGGATTCCAGATGGTTTTTACAACACCAATGGTTTTGACTCGTAATTAGGCCATAACATTTTTTCCAACTTTCATGGTGTTGGAAAAACCATCGGGAAAACTTACCGATGGTTTTTCCTCACCATGTCATAATCAGGGCCCAAGTTTACGAATGTTTTTGCAATATGTAAAAAGAATACAGATAGAAATGAAAGTCAGTCACATCTGTTTTTATATGTAAATACAGAACACTGGGAACCTTATTTCTAATGTATAAATAGCTGCTTCAGTACACAAACATTCTTATTTCTTATGCTATATTTAACTTTATTTTATTGAATGTTTTTAATAGAATCTTTGAGCAGTCTCTAAGAATTAAAAGCCTCAGTTGGCATTAACGGGAAGAGATCCAGGAGCAAACAAATCAGAGCTTCTCCTGAAACAGCGGTAATTTGCAATTCTGTAAGCCATTAGCTGACTATTATATGCATATTGTCTATCTGCATGCTTAATGCAATGTCTTTTTTTATTTGCAGAATCTAGTGCATAGAGGATATAAATATTATATGGAACATCACAACATGTCGCCATGGAACATCAATGAAGAGTAAGGGCCTTTTGGATTAATATTAGATGCTGATTTGACAATGCATAAAATGTTGCTTGCAATTGGTTTATTCTGATTTCATTTGAAAATATTTTTGTATTGGGTTAATTACTAAGATATACAATTATATCATAAACCTTTCTTTGTGCAGTCCTTTAGGTGGGAGTAATGGATCAATAAATTCTAAAACCATGGAGTATGTGAGAGGTACCAATCCCAATACAAGCCATGAAGAAGTAAATGGTAATATGAACAACAAAACAATTTTTAATGTGTATCGTTGGTGTCATGTGGATTCAAAGTATAAAACTGCTAAATGGCTGTCATCAGTCCTCACCATGTGAACACCAATATATTTTTAATGCGTGGAAAAGAAAGCTTAATACAGCAGAAGCATCCAATTAAAATGTTTTTAACCTATTACTCGTCTTTTTTGACAAGAGTGTTCGTTCTGCGAACAGCAATTAACTTTCTTATAGGTTAGCAAATAAGACAATTATGTGATAAATCAGTCAAGACAAGATAATAAAGATATGCTTTGGTAGGGTTTAGACAGTGTGGAGTAATTTTATACAATTTGTTATGTAGGTTTCAAATTAGTTTAATAGAGATGCTAAAATATTTAAAAGCAAAAAATCGACAATTTTAGCAAATTAATGATGGTAACAAGTATCACAACAGTTCTCAAACACAGCGATGTGTAAGAACCAATGTAAAACTTACAGGAATTTGACATGCTTGGAGAAGTAATTGTCCGTACATGTCAAAATAGAACCAGGATTTTTTTAACATTTTAATTAACAACACTATCGCTAGAAATCAAATATGTACTGTATGAAGGTTTTTCATCACCACTTCTCAAATTGTGCTTTTTTCAAATTGCATTTTGCCAACTGACGCATGCTTAACAAAAGGACAGAACATTTTTTTAATCTTCTGTAAAATCGGATCTGCACAAAATGTAAATATAGACTTAGACTACTATGGATTATAGCTATAACAATGATTATCAAGCCATATGAATAAAAAAATTATCAAAACAAATTTCTTTTGG
>JAUCMQ010000115.1:0-10263 GCA_032360725.1 Desmognathus amphileucus | reverse complement strand
ATAAAAATTCACTAGCAGAAAATTTTTTACCTGGCTAACAAATGGTCTTTAATGTCGGAGGTTATTAAGTCACGTGACAGTAGAAGATTTTGGCATTTAGTACAAGATGGTACAAGTTATTTTGGGTCCGACAATGTTGCTGCTAATATCCTCCCCTCTGCTTTGTGTCAATTTATCAAGTTCCACTATTTGGCTAATGACATCTTGTTAGCTCGTTTGCCCCTACGGGGTAATGGATTAACAGTGGGGAGAGCTACTGTGCAGGAAATCGTCAAGTGCATTAATTCTGTTTGTAAATCTACAGCTGCTGGTCCTGATACAATTCCGCCTAGGTTGTTGGAGATGGGCGGACATTCTTACCTCCATGTTCAATCACTTTTTGACCACAGCTAAAATCCCTGATATGTGGAAAGGGGCTCTACTGTTTTCGATCTATAAGAAGGGCCCCAAGGATGTTCCAGCTAGTTCTGGATTAATAGCCCTTCAAGATATATTAAGTAAAATCTTTGGAAAGTATCTCCTGTCCTGTTTGGAAGCGTGGGCGGATGAATCTGGGCATCTGAATTGTACTCAAGTTGGCTTCCGATAGGGGGCATCCACAAGCCATTTGTTATTTGCTTTCAATTATATTGTTGGGAAATATGTTAATTTAGATGGGCATTTGTATGTATGTTATGTGAACTTTAGTGCAGCCTTTGATTCAGTACCTCGTGACTTATTATGGAAGAAATTGCATGGTTGGGGGTTGCCGCACAATTAAAAACGTTGCTCTCATTGCACACCGATACGTGCATAAAAATTTGTTATGGGGAACAAGGGGAGGTATCCGAGAGAATCCCAACTTATATGGGTGTTAAACAGGGGTGTGTGCTCGCACCCCTGTTTAACCTCTTTTTGGCCAATCTGCCACTCTATTTAGCATCTGTTAAAGGGGCCTCCACCTTTGTGAATAATACAAGAGTGGACGTCCTTTCATCATATGCGGACGATCTAGTGATTATGGACAGGACCAAACAGGGCTTGCAGAAGAAACTCAATATGGTGGTAAAATTCTGAAGAACCCATGGCTTGGTGATAAATAAAACAAAAACCGGCTTTTCAGTACCACGCTTTTGTAAAAAAAAATCATCCCTTTATTCGAATGACTCAACATGGAAGGCGCTTGCAGGCTCTTCGGTAAGGGCAGAAGAGGCTTCGAGAGGGGGGCAGCAAAGTCAAAGTAAATATTTCTTCAGCTGTGGTGTCCTTTTGTTTGATATTTGAAGTAGGGCTCACTATGTCCCCCACTTGAGTGTGCAGTGTTGCGTGAGTGAGCAAAGAAGAACGGGTTGGTGGAGGCAGGGTTGGAAATAGAGATTGAGTTATGAGAATCAAGAAGAGATTTGAAAATATTTATGTAAAATAGGCTAATTTCCAGTGGTGGATATGGGAAAGGAGTATGTGCACTTTAGGTATGTAGAACACAAAGCATGACCGAAAATTGCAATATCATCTGGTTCCACAGAGCGAAACGGTTCATGGAAGACACCATCGCACAAAGGTAGACCATGGGAAATATATTACCCTTTAAAAAGGAGGAAAGAAAAAAAAAAGAGGGAGAAAATATAAATGAGTTCAATCAGGCATCTGTGTCTCGAGCCAGGAAATCAAAGGCAACCAAATCATGGAAAATTTAGCATGAGCAAATCGCTTAGAAAAGATTAGTTTTTCGTTATGAAAACATTCCAGAAGTTCATGAAACCATTGAGCAATCAGGGGAGGAGAGGGAGAGCGCCACTCTCTGGCAATCAAAAGTCGACCCAGTGTGATAGAAATACATAAAAAAGGGCTAAAAGATATGGGGCAGCTATCGTCCATTCCTAGCATAATAGCGCGGTTAGTGGGTGCTAAGGAGAGTCCGCTAAATTGGTTAACTCTATCAAAAATGGCCTCCCAAAACTCCTGTAGCGAGGGGCAGCAGGCGAACATATGAGTCATATTGGCATCATTGCCCGCGCACCGAGGGCATTGAGCATCAGGAACAACTGAGATATCAACAAGTCTTTGAGGAGTCATGTATAAGCGGCAGAGAACTTTATGTTGATTAAGTCTAAGCTTAGCTGGTAACAGTGAAAAGCGAGCTATTTGCAAGGCCTTAATGATGGTATTTTCCTCAGCCGCACCCAAGACTCCTTCTCTAGACCATTTCTCAGACAGTTTATTAAAATCTTTTGGAGAGTTGATGATAAGTGCTTGATAGTAAGTCGAGATACGTTGACGGCAAAAAAAAGATTCCAGTAATGAATTAGGAATTATTGATAAAAAATCAATGTTTTTCGCCCGTAGGCATTCCCTGATCTGAAAATACTTGAATAAACTACCACGGGGAAGGTCAAATTTTTGTTGTAAAGAAATGTAGCTTAACAGTGCCCCGTCTTTAATTATATCGCCTAATACATTGAGGCCTTTGGAGTGCCAAGTAAGAGATAAAGCATCCGTGAGACCCGCAAGATCGTTATTATTCCAGATTGGAGTATAATACGACCACCGAGAGAGTAGATGAAATTCTTTTCTAATGTTGCGCCAAATTTTAAGTAGGCCCCGAGAGATGGAGTACGGAGCAGAAATGTTAGAGAACAGAAAAGAAATCCTATCAACGGGTAATAGATCTCTAAGAGGAAAGTCACCTAATGTGGGGTTCTGCGTGTACGCCAGACGTGAGCCCATAGCTGCCCAGTAATAATATTTAAGGTCGGGGAGTGCCAGGCCGCCCTGAGTATACGGATGACGCAGCCATCTCATAGCTCGCCGTGGCTGCTTCCGATTCCAAATAAAAGATGATAACAATGAGTTAATACGTTGAAAATAAAAATTAGGGATGAACAGCGGAAGGGCCCGAAAAAGATAGAGTATTTTAGGTAGAATATTCATCTTGAATAAATTAATTCGGCCCAAAATTGATAAAGGTAAGGGGTCCCATCTACGTAATGTTTTTTGGATGGTTAACAACAAGGGATCATAGTTTAATTTAACCATGTCTGTAAGTGAAGAGTGAATAAAGATTCCTAAGTAGACAGCTTGATTTTGTAAGAATGGTGAAACAAATTCAGGTAGATTAATTGTAATTATTTCCGTTTTAGCCTGGTTGAGAAGATAGCCAGAAACTAAGCCAAAATCGAGTGTGTTTTCAACAATGGCGGGCCAAGCAAGCGTTGGATTAGGGGTGACTACGGCCACGTCATCTGCAAACGCAAAAAATTTATACGAGCTAACCAGAGTAGTGAATGAGGGGATACGGGGATCGTGAAGTAATGAAGCCAAAAAGGGCTCTAGATATAAAGCGAAAAGGCTAGGGGAAAGAGGGCATCCTTGCCTCGTGCCTCTTCTAATGGGAAATTTGGTGGAAAGCTGAGAATTAACTATTACTGAGGCAGAAGAGTTAAGATATAAAGACTGAATCTGCATGATGAATGCTGCAGGGATTGCAAATTTTTTCAGAAGAATCCAAATATAGTCCCAATTAGCCCGGTCGAAGGCTTTCTCAGCATCAAGTAGGGTCAAGGCTAAGGGGAGCGCATGGCTATTTGCAAAGTCAATAAGAGCCGTAACATTGTTTGTATGTGCCACAGTATCCCGGCCGTAGATAAAGCCATGTTGAGACCTAGATACTAACCCGGGGAGAAAAATCCCTAAGCGGTTGGCTAAGAGCTTAGTATAGAGTTTACTGTCAGAGTTCAAAAGCGAGATTGGTCGATAAGACCCACAGAGCAAGGGGTCTTTATTTTTCTTTAAAAAAATAGTTATGTTGGCCTCTCGCCAGCTAGGAGGAAGATCTTCCCCTTGTTGAGCCTGTATGATAACTTGGAGTAATATAGGAGCCAGTTGGGATTTAAAACACCGGTAAAACTCATTAGGTAAGCCATCATTGCCCGAAGC
This sequence comes from Desmognathus amphileucus, assembly GCA_032360725.1. Lineage (NCBI taxonomy): Eukaryota > Metazoa > Chordata > Amphibia > Caudata > Plethodontidae > Desmognathus > Desmognathus amphileucus. Next base: position 6,348 of record JAUCMQ010000115.1, on the reverse strand, counting down.
CTTGTTGAGTGAAGAATTGTCTATAAGATCAAATATCTCCTGAAGAGATGGAATATTCAGTAGTATTTCTTGTTGATCAGAAGACAATGAAGGGGGGTTGAAAGTAGATAGATACTGATTAATAGATTCTGAAGAAGGAGAGGTACCAGGATCGGGATTATAAAGCTGTAAGTAGAAATTAAGAAAAGTATTCGTGATCTCCGCTTGATTAGTACAGGGAGACCCTCTGAGATCCAAAATTTCACTAATCCTGTTGCAGGCGTTTTTTTCCCGGGCCAGTTTAGCCAAAATACGGCCAGAATACTGGCTATGTTCGTAAGTGGAGGATTTAAATACAGAGGTATTCTTATTAATTTTTTCCTGTGAAATGGCCCGGAGTTCAGCTCGCAAATTAAGAATAGCATTTTGAGTTTGTTCCGCTAACGGGTTATCCGTACGTAATTCTTGAACATGTTGAAGTTGCAGGTCGGAAAGTCTCTGATTGGATAATCTTTGTTGGTTAATGCGTTCTTTCACTTGCCTGATAGTAAAAGAAGTAATGAAACCCCGTATGCCCGCCTTCAAAGAATCCCAAGTGATGTTAAGAGGGGCGGAGCCCACGTTGTACTCCCAAAAATCCAAGATAAAAGAACTCATGAGGGTCTTAAAGTGTTCGTCCTCTAACAATTTACGATCTAGAGTCCATCGTCTTAAATGAAATGTGTTTGGACCTACCCCTGGAATTACCAAAGTTAGTAATATAGGAGAATGATCAGTAATAAGTATAGGGAGTATAGTGGCTGTGGCCTGAGAGAGCACTGAATGAGAGATAAGAAACATATCCAATCTAGAGTAGGATTTATGACGAAAAGAATAGTGAGTGTAGTTTTCCTCAAGAGGATTGGATATGCGCCAAACATCACGCAGATTAAACATACTAACCAATTCTTTTAGTTTAAGTCGACTATGAGTCATATAAGAGAAACCCTTCCTACTGGAGCGATCTCTAAAGGGGTCGAGAACCACATTAAAGTCTCCACACAATATATAGAAGGGAGAGAGGTTCGCCAGTTCTAGCTCGATCTGTGACCAAAGAGTGGAAGTATCTTTATTAGGGCCATAGATTGTACAAAGAACCCCAGACCCCAAAGGAGTAGAGAGTCGCAAAATAAGCCATCTACCCATCCTATCGGATTCTACTTTTATTATATCATTATAAAGCAAAATTGCGACACCACATGTGGTGAATTCCTGACGAGAGGAAAAAAATCTATGAGCCCCCAGTTCGCCTAAAAGAGTTCGCTCCGAGTAGGAAAGATGAGTCTCTTGAATACACAATATGTCAATTTTATGTTCCATGACAAAAAGTTTGATTTCTAACCTTTTTTTTCTATTACGTAAACCATTTACATTCCATGACATGATCCGAAGGTTTCTTTCAATCATGATACCAAAATTTTCAACACAAAAAAAGAAATAAGACTGTTCCTCGTCCTTAAATAACACAGAGGCATGTTGAATAAACAGAAAGCAGCAAGTGAAAATTTTCTAGCAGTCAAAATCAAGCCTTCTCTCTTGTAAAAAAAGGAAAAAAGAACAATATTGCAAACAGTGTGTCTACCCCTCTCAGTACCCCACCCCACAACCCCCCAAAGTGGTCCCCACCACCCCCAGGGGCCACTAGATTTCCCATATAACAAATCTGCTTGCTAACCAAGCAGAGGGGGGTTCCCTACCACCCTGCTCTGAACCAACTTAAGAAAAAATAAAAAAGAGAAAAGAAAAGTGAGGGGCGATAGCGATCAAGCCAATTTAGAAGAAAGGATTAATTCTAATTCCCTATCAGCATCGGCCCTAGAGTAACAAAAAACAGTTTTGCCCGAATGTAACACTTTTAAGCGAGCTGGATCTTGCAAAAAGGCTGAGGCTCCTGCTTCTCGAAACTTATCGATGAAGGGACGAAGTTCGTAACGAACTGTAGAAGAGATTTTGGAGATGTCCGATCTGCAGAAGATACGTATACCCCGAACCAGTCTGGGAGCGTTAGGGCGTGCTAATGAAGAGATTTCTTCCCGAAGGAGCAGATTGGAAAATTTTACTATGAGTGGGCGTGGAAGGCCCGTAGGCCGGTCTTTCCTTAGATAGGATGGTACTCTATGGGCTACCACTATCTCCTTCTTGAAATCCCATCCCTTAATCTCTGGGAATGCGTCCGTGAACAGCCCAACCATGAAGTCCCTAGTTTGGGATGTATCATCGCCTTCCATCCCCTCCGGGATGCCAAACCAACGCAAGTTAGGTCTCCGATTCCGATCTTCAAGGTCCTGTAACTTCCTTTTGCAGGCTGAGATGTCCGCTTGATTATCTTGCGAGAGTTTGGAGAGATTATTAGTTAAATCTTCCACCTGGCCCACCCTGTCTTGCAATTCCCCCATCTGTGAAGATAAGTTGTCGAATGATTGACTCAATTTATCCATGCTGGTGCTCAAATTTCCGAGGCCTGCTTCCATTATCGCAGATGTGTGCTGGACTTCCGCACGGATAGCCTTCTGTCCTTCCTCCATTTGTTTAGCCAAGAGGTTAATAGCCATTAGTAGAGTATCATTATCTGAAGAGGAGGCCATCTTAGAATTTGTAATGAGCTCTACGGGATCCTTAGATGCCTCGCCAGTGTCCATCAAAGCCATAAAAGGCAGCGGGTACTCTTCCTCCAAGGACAGACAGGCGACTTTAGAAGCTGGGGACTGTGGAGTGTTGGACCCAGAGCAAGGCTCAGAGCATGGGCTAACAGGAGAAGATGTTATGTCATCAAGGGGAGAAAGTTTTCTACCTCTCTTAGAGGAGGAGCGAACCCCTGTTTCTGTGCCAGAACTAGTTTCGGCTTCAAATGGAAGATCCAAATTAGTAGAAGAGAGATACGATAAAGAGGGACAAGAGGTAGAAATGATGGCCTGGGCTGTGGAGGAAGTACTGCCCTGTTTAGTTGAGGGGTTTAATGGTTTAGAGGAAATAAGGGAGAGAGAGGTGTTCAAAAAATCTGCTTCTTCCAGTAAAGCACAAGCAGAATATTGTACCTTCTTAAGTATATTCAAGCTGGTTCTCCGTAACAGTCCTGAGGAATTGATAGGATCCGCTGGGTCCCCCAGCCCAGATGGACTAGTAGGCTCAGAGCACCTCCCACCAATATTAAGTAGCCCAGAGTCACACTGAGATATGGCCAAGTCAAGGGATTCCAACAGATGACTCACCTCCCTCTCTCCAGGGTTCTCTTGCAGAGCCTCTGAGGGGCAGTCCGAAGCCACAGATAGGTACCCAGCACTAGAGAAGAGCCGGTCGGCTCCAGCAAAGTCCCCTTTCGCCACCACCGTAAGGTCAGATGCAGGATGAAGCGGCTGGAGAATAGTGTGTGGCTGCGTGCGCAGGGCCGAAGGAGCTCCCGTATCCAGCCGATGCGCAGAAGCCGAGAGAGCAGTGTCTCCCGACCCCGCCCCACCTCCACCAGGCTGAACACCGGGGCTGCAGTCAGGGAGCTCCTCCGTGCATGATGCCGGGGCGAGTCCGGAGTCAGGACCCGGGAGACTGCCCGCCACAGACACCGCTTCCCCTAGTCTGCCACAAGACCCCCCTGGATCGACGGGGGCAGCCCGGGTCGCAGCCACCAGAGCCGCTGAAGCGTGGCGGCGTGGATCCAAATCAGGTATATTGGTTTTCTGTATTTCTACAGGCCGAGAAAAGTACGTAAAGAGCCCCGATTTCGGTGCCGGGGAGAGACCTCTCCTTTGATTAATGGCTGACTCTAAGATGTTCTTCCGTGTGTTTTTTGCTAGTTTTATCGCTTTAGGTGGCGGTTGGCTCTTGGGCATGACAGGAGAGATAAGGTGGACAGCTGATCGTATAGGGTTGGGTCCCCTGGAGAAAAAGCCAAGGCCTCCTCTGTAGCACAGCACTGCCCTCCGTTTAAGTCCGTTGTGGCTGGATTCCCAAAACAGCCAAGCCAGGTATCTGGAAAGCATCCCGGTTAAGTTCATAAAGTACATAAAATCTAGGAGCCGATGTGTGCACTAGCCGGCTTTACCGTCCATCTCCCCACTGCACATACACAGGGATCAGAGCAGGGTGGGAGGCCATCCGCAAACCTTAGGCGGCGGCCATCTTTCCCCCACCATGAAGTATGTGAAAAACCTACGGAAGAACGTCTCAGAGCTAGTCATCAATCAAAGGAGAGGCCTCTCCCCGGCACCGAAATCGGGGCTTTTTGCATACTTTCCTCGGCCTGCAGAAACACAGAAGATCAACATACCCGCTTCGGATTCTTGCCATCCTGCTCTGGCGGTCCCGGTGGGTGAGAGCCGGTCTACCTTTGTCGGACTTGAGGGGTCTTCTGGTGGATCAGTGGAGGCGGTGTTTGTGGCGGGCAGCTCCCCAGGCTCTGACCCCGGACTCACCCCAGTATCACGAGGGAGGGAGCTCCCTGACTGCAGCGGTTTCGGCACTCAGCTTGTGGGAGGTGGGGCGGGGCCGGGTGACACTGCTCCCTCGGCACCTGCGTATCGGCTGGACAGAGGAGTTCCTCTGGCTCTGCGCACGCAGCCACACACTACTCCTCCTCAGCCGCTTCATCCAGTGCCTGATCTTACGGCGGTGGCGGAAGGGGATTCTGCTGGAGCCGACCGGCTCTGCTTCAGTGCCGGGAACCCATCTGTGGCATTGGACTGTCTTTCAGAGAATTTGCGAGAGAACCCAGGAGAGAGGGAGGTGAGTCAGCTGCTGGAATCCCTTGATTTGGCCATTTCTCAGTGTGACTTTGGGCTATCTAATATTGGAGGGAGAAGTTTTGAGTCTACTAGCCCATTTGGGCAAGGGAATTCAGTTGAACTTATTAACTCTACAGGTCTGCTACGACGAACCAGCCTGAATATACTCAAGAAGGTACAACATTCTGCTGGTGCTCTATTGGAAGAGGCAGATTCTTTGAATACCTCTCTCTCCCTAATTACCTCTAAACCACATCTCTCTTCAATCAAGCAGGGTAGCATTCCCTCCACAGCCCAGGTTACCTCTCTGACCTCCTGCCCCTCTTTATTACCTCCCCCTCTTACTAATTTTGATTCCCCATCCGAAGCCGGTTCTGGCACAGAAATAGGAACCCGCTTTTCTTCTAAGAGAGGAAGAAAACCTTCTCCCCCCGATAATATAACACCCTCTTCAGCCAGTTCATGCTCTGAGCCTCTTTCTGAGTCCAACACCCCACAGTCGCCTGCTTCCAAAGTCCCCTGTTTGTTCTTGGAGGAGGAGTATCCGCTGCCCTCTATAGCCTCAATGGAGACTGGTGAGGCATTAAAGGATCTTGCAGAGATCATTCCAAATCCCAAGATGGCCTCCTCTCCAGAAAAAAGTACTCTATTGATGGCTATTAACTTGCTGGCTAAACAAATGGAGGAAGGGCAGAAGGCTATCCGTGCGGAAGTCCAGCATATTTCTACGATAATGGAAGCAGGCCTCGGAAACCTAAATGCTAGTGTGGACAAATTGAGTCAATCTTTTGAAAACTTGTCCTCACAGATGGGGGAATTGCAAGATAGGGTGGGCCAGGTCGAAGATCTAACTAATAACCTTTCCAAACTCTCGCAAGACAACCAAGCGGACATTTCATCTTGCAAGAGGAAATTACAGGACTTAGAAGATCGGAATCGGAGACCTAATTTGCGCTGGTTTGGCATTCCGGAGGGGATGGAAGGTGATGATGCTTCCCAAACCAGAGACTTCATGGTTGGGTTGTTAACTGAAGCATTCCCAGAGATTAAGGGATGGGATTTCACGAAGGAGATAGTGGTAGCCCATAGAGTACCACCCTACATGAAGAAAGATCGGCCTACGGGTCTCCCACGCCCATTTATAGTAAAATTTTCTAATCTGTTGCTCCGGGAAGAAATCTCCTCTCTAGCACGTCCCAACGCCCCCAGACTGGTCCGGGGTATACGTATTTTTTGTAGATCGGACATTTCCAAGATATCTTCAACAGCTCGCTATGAACTTCGTCCCTTCATCGATAAGTTCCGAGAAGCGGGAGCCTCAGCCTTTTTGCAAGACCCAGCCCGCTTGAAAGTGCTACATTCTGGCAAAACTATCTTTTGTTATTCTAGAGCCGACGCCGACAGGGAATTAGAATTAGTCCTTTCTTCTAAACAGGCTTGAACGTTCTGCCTCCTCACTCTTTTTCACTTTTCCTAGCTTGTTTCAGAGTAGGGTGGTAGGGAACCCCCCTCTGCTTGGCTAGCAAGCAGATTTGGTATATGGGAAACCTAGTGGCCCCTGGGGGCGGGGGGGACCACTTTGGGGGGGTGTTGGGTGGGGTTCTGGGAGGGGTAG